>JAJOOB010010959.1:0-64432 GCA_029582485.1 Solanum tarapatanum | reverse complement strand
GACCCATTTCCCACTCAATTTGACCCCCTAAACAAGAATATGAAGTCGGATTTTCGAAAAATGAAACGGATTTTTTTATATATAGCTAAACAAGTTTCCGGTAACTTCCGAAGCACATTTTTAAGAACTTTTTGGGTCATTTCAGGCAACTTACCCCGTTTCAAATGCGTTCCTCTAGGACACCCATTTGTAGCATGAAGGCTAGCCTACTCTTTACCCCACTCACTCTCTCGAGATGAGTGTTAGGATATGGGACTAGGGCTCACCCTCTCAGGCTGAACCTTATGTCGACCTACTCCTTAAGCAATCAATCTAGTGGTCTTGGTTTTGCGACCTCCCTCTCGGGCAAGTTGAAAACACATGGGTGCTTTTTTATTTGCAACTACAAACCCATTAAATGAAACCACAACCACTAGGTGAAATCACCAGAAAAATACATCTAACCTATCAGCAAGCAAGACCAACAACAATATCAACACATATTTGCTAAATCACACCCCAAGAATGGGGTTTTTAGCCACAGATCCAGAAATAACAAAATACACCTAAAATGATAATAAAATCAAATGGGTATAAGGAATTAAACCTTGATTTAAGCAAAGGAAGAAGAATGGAGAAGACCCACTTCCAACTTGGGGAAGATGAAATCTTTCTTTCTTCAAGTCTCCCACAAACCCTCTCCAAACATGAGACAAAAATATCCCAAAAAGTACTATTCTATTCTGAAAATTAAAATAATAATTCGACTCCCTAAATATTAACAAATAGTTTAGTATTCATAGACTTCAGAAATTAGTGCTGGCGGATCGCTCAGCGAGGTTAGTTGATGTCGTCGAATGACTCTGCAACTCCCCCTTCTTCTGTTGCATCGCCATTTCGTGCTTGCCTTCAGCATCTTCACATTCTAGACCATTGGGCGGTATAGTACTGCTTAGCAAAACTATTCGGCGAAGCGCTGACTGCTCCTTTCATCGCCTTTTTTATCCTTCTCCATCAGGGCTTCGCGTACTAGAACAAAGGGTGGAGTGCATCCCTTTGGCGAATCTCCAAGTGTGCTTGGCGAGGCTCAAGCTTCTGTTTCTTCGTTCTTTTCAGCCTTTTTGTTCCTTTTTGTGCCTAAGTGTCCATGCTTCCACCAAAACATCAAATACCTGAAACTTAAGAGTTTTCATCAGATATTGAGACAAAATAAGCATTTGAGGACACTATTTCTATCGAAATAAAGCCGTAAATGAGTCCAATTTGTGGACTCATCAAAATTTGTCAATTTAACGCTCTCCATGATATGTACTAACTCAAGATACCATGCATGACCTTTTCTTACCAAGTCAAGCTTTAAAGACATGGAAATTTGCCTCCACATCATTTCATAAGGGTCATGGGTACTCGCCTCCATGTCCATTCATCATAATAAGAACCTGGGAAATCACCTCTTGCTCAATTCTAAGGACTATGGGAAATTACCTCACATCGATAACATATTGACGACAAGGGTAATCACTTCTAGCCTCATCATTCGTTTAACATTTTAGTGTAGATTCATTTTAGGTTAGCAAGTCTTTCAACCTATAATCGTTCTATGTGAGAAAACTTTCACATTCAACATTCATACATTCATAATATTGATCATAAGGTAGATTATGTGGGTAAAGTCATTCCATAACAATTCTATCTAACAGTCTACCATTATTATATCAGCTTCACTTTCAAAACTTTAACATTCATAATTCATTATATTAACTTTAGTATCAAATCCTTAGTAATCAACATTCATAACTACAAGACTTACTCTCAAAGCAATACTTCTTACAATTATCACCTATGCCTAGACCTCAGGACATTCTAATCACATGCTTCATTTTAAAGCAATTCTAATCATATATCATCATATAGGCTCAATCTCAAGCACTACTAATCATGATTCATCATCTATACTTTAATCTAATTCATTTCATGTATATATTCTCTACCCTGAAGCAAACAACTATACATATCATCAATCCTAGAAGATTATCTATAAATCCTCAATTTCCTCTTTCATGGTATAAAACCCATCTATATCAAATTCATACTATAATCATAGGTTAAGCATGGATATATGCATAATCATACTAAAGACATGCAATTCCATCATAAACAATCATAAGCGACCCTAATCCACACAATTGGATCATAACACATGACATTAGAAGAAACCCTAATTTGACTTGGGGAATTATTCTTCATAATTGGGGAAATCATGGGGCTCCATGGATGGAAGGATTCCATAGATTAATAAGCCATCATATATTGATTACAAAGCCCACAAAGCTTTGAAGATTGGAGATTGGACTTGACCTAGCTTGACCCTCTTCTTCTTCAACCTTCTAGATAGAGAATACTTGAGAGGGGTTTGTGTTTTCTTTTAGGATTTGATTGAATGACTTAGAATGAATTCATTTAGGGGTCAAAAGTACTTATATAGGTGGTCTAGGATAGGGTAAAATGACACCACTCAATTCTAATTAAAACCATAAAGTCCCAAACTGCCGCTAGTCTAACAGTCCCTGACTTGACCTACGAGACCACGTTGATGGTTCGTGGATGAACCTACGGTCCATCTTGGTCGATCGTAGTTCATGGTCAGAGATTTTGAAATATGGGCATTGGACTTACGACCCCCAACACCAGGCCGTGGACCTATCCACGGGGTGTGGGTCCAAGCGTTGTCATTGCCTTAGAAAGAATTTCATGGTGCCCATCCACGAGGCTCACCTATGGAGCATGGACCCAACCATGGGGAGTGGTTGGCCCTCGTGGGTAACACCTGAAAATTCTAAAAAAATTCTAAGCTTCTCTCTTAAGGCTATGTGGTGTTAGAATATCTCCCTCTTTGGATCATTCATCCTCGAATGACGTTCTAGGCACTTCTTAAAGGAAATGACTCAAGACTAGAAACCCATCATGCCTGAAATCTCAACATTCTCATGTTCAAGGATGAACTTACATATACACGCTAAAAGCATGCTCAACACCATGTCGTGGAGCCTATATGCAATCTATACTCATGAAATTTATCTAAGGAGGAATCTCTCAATTTAAAGCTAAGACATGTTCATCAACTCATCTCATTAAGTCTATAGGCAACTAATACTAAATACACTACAACATGAGGAAATTTAATCACATAAACTCATTTTCTTTCTAAACACTAGTTTTCATGAATATGCACAACGTAAGGATATCAATGGAACACGTAACACACATGACTTCAAACAAGGAGCTAATCATAAGGAACTCTCCCTTGATTCTCAGTTTCTCAACATGCCGGTCTAATCTCTTAATTCGGACCGCCTCATAGGAAGAACTTTTATTTACACCCAAACCTTCTAATGGAACTAGGGGTGTTTGATCTCTAACACACTCTTTCTACTTAGAGACATGGAAACCGGATGCACCGATGCAACTCATTAGGCAAAGCAAACTCATAAGCAACCTATCCACGTGTCACAAGATCTCTTATAGGCCTGAAAAGCGGGACTAAGTTTCCCTCTCTTACCACACTCACTACACCCTTCTTGGATGAGGTGTTTCAAGTAAGCCCTAGTCATAACATTAAGAACACACAGTGACCTTGTTACCTAAGTATACCATCTCCCCCTTGGGAGGAAGCCTCAACGGACTTTCTAAGCATTGTTTCTTTCTATTCTACTAAGGTTGGATCAAGACACAACTTAACTTTCACATTATTCACAAAGGAAAATTCTAAACCATATCAACACATAGCATCATCTTTGGTTAGGTCTACCAACCGATCATACCTAGGTGACTCATCCCATCATTCATTCAACCGAAGCATTAGTCACACCAAACGACACCACTACTAACTCATAATGACCATATCGGGTTATAAAAAGCCATTCTCGGAACATCATCATATTTCACCCTCATTTGGTGCTAACCCGACTTAAGATCAATCATAAAAATGTAACTAACTATTGAAGTTGGTAAACACTTAAACCTATCTCCTTCACCTTAACTAGGTGGTACATGCAACTCTCAAAGTCATCTTCAAGATAAGACATAACCAAAACATTTGACATACTCTTTCCCCCTTCCAGTCTCAGATAAGCTCCTTCAGGAACTAACAATTTACTACATGGAAATCACATAGGAGCATCATAGGAGGGTAGCCAAACCATCACAAAATGACATCAAAATCTAACAAAGCATAAACGTTAATTAAGAAGCTTTCAACATACCAGGATCCACAATTGGAGAATACTCATAGTCACCTCTATCTTAAAAGGAATAAAATTGGTTTTGCTTAGGGGCATCCTCTCCTCCTTTAGCCTTTTCTTTAGGACAATTCCTCATTTTGTGACAACTTTCACCACAACTAAAGAAACCCTCTTTGCTGACTAAACATTTACCCTCATGCTTCCTCCCACACCTAGCACAAGTAGGCCATATGGATTCACTACTAATTCCTTGCGACTTATGGTTAGACACCTTATCTTCATTATACTTAGGATCATTTGAAGAGCCTTGCCCGCAAGACCTTTGTAGATTCCTTGAGGGGCGATTTCCATCTGACCCATCATAGGAGAACTGATCATCATCCATTGTAGACCGCTTTTCTCCCTAGATCTCCCTTTCAGTTTCTCCTCCTCAATTATTTGGGCATTAATCATAGGATGAGCAATATCCATATCATGAACAAGAATAGCTGATGAGTCTGAGATTTTGACTTATTTAGGGCTTTATTTGTATAGATTTAGTGTCCTCAAATGCTTGTTTTGTGCCAATAACTGATGTAAAACCATTGATTTCAAGGTATATAGATTGAGGAACAAAGCAAGGACACTAATTTGTAAAAAGGAACAAAGCGAGTTTAAAGAATGAAGAAACGAAAGCCTGGAGATCGCCAAGCCCAGTTGGCAAGTCACCGAATGGCCATTTGACCGTTAAAACTTCAAGTGTGACTAGTATTGAGGGAAGAAATAAAATTGGTGATGGAAAGGAGTAGTCAAAGAATCATCGAGTAGTTCCGTGATGCAGTGTTGGATCGCCTAAAGTTACAACACTTGAGGATGCTGAATGCCAAGGAAGAAAGGCGAGGAAAGTGACCAAAGGGCAGCTGATGAGTCCACAAATTGGACTCATTTAGGGCTTTATTTTAATACAAAATGTGTCCTCGGATGCTTATTTTATCTCAATATCTAATAAAAACAATTAAGTTTCAGATATTTGAAGTTTTAGTGGAAGCATGGACACTTAGGCTCAAAAGGGAAAAAAGGCTGAAAAGAACGAAGAACCTGAAGCTTGAGCATCGCCAAGCATGCTTGGCGATTTGCAGAAGGGATGCACTCTGCCCTTTGTTCCAGTACGCGAAGCCCTGAAGGAGAAGCATAAAAAAGGCGATGAAAGGAGCAATCGGCATTTCGCCGATCAGTTTCGTGAAGCAGAAGTATACCTTCCAATGATCCAGAACGCACAGATGCTGAAAGCAAAGAACAAATGACGATGAACTAGAAGAAGGGTGAATCGCCGAGTCATTTGGCGTTCGCGACTAACCTCGTCGAGCGATCCACCAGCACTATTTTTTGAAGTCTATAAATACTAAACTCTTTACTAGTTTTTTTCTTGAAACATTAGAGTAAAAACATAATTGTAATTTTGACTTTATCTTTCTTATTGTCTCTTAAGTTTGGAGAGGGTTTTTGGGAGACTAGAAGAGAGAAGGAGTTCATCTTCCCCAAATTGGAAGTGGGTCTTCTCTATTCTTCTACCTTTGCTTATATTAAGGTTTAATTTCTCAGACCCATTTGATTTCTCTATTATTTTAGGTATAATTTCTTATTTCTTGATGTGTGGCTAAAAATCCCCATTTTTGGGGTGTGATTTAGCAAATATGTGTTGATATCATTGTTGGGTTTTCCTTGCTGATAGGTTAGATGTATTTTAATGGTGATTTCACCTAGTGGTTGTGGTTTAATTTAATGAGTTTGTAGTTGCAAATACAAAATCAACTATATGTTTTCGGCTTGCTCGAGAGAGAGGTCGCGAAACCAAGACCGCAAGACTGATGGCCTAAGGAGTGGGTCGAGATGAGGTTTAGCCTGAGAGGGTGAGCCCTAGTCCCATATCCTAACACTCAGCTCAAGAGAGTGAGTGGGGTAAGGCGTATGCTGGCCTTCATGTGGCAAATTGGTGTCTGAGAGGAACCCATTAGAAACGGGGTAAGTTATCTAGAGGGAACTTATTTCCATCTAAAGCTTAGCCTAGTCACTATTAACTTGCAAAATTCCTATCAAAAGCATGTACCCAACGATTTATATCAATAAATATTATGGTCACACCCCAAGAACTTCTCCCCATACTTGAATTTTCTCTTTATTTTTGTTGTTTTAGCTATACTTGTGAAAAACCCCCATAGATATTTGACACTTTCTGTCACTCACTTGAATTAACTTTATTTTTATTCAATAATTTCTCAAACTACAGCTAACTTAACAAAATTCTAGCCTAACTACTATTTTCACTACCACTCCCTTGGGACACAACCCCAACCCTTGGTTGGGTTACAATATTATCGATGATCGTAGACACTCGAACCGTAGGTTAGTGTAGTTGGTACGGCATCAAAATGGCGCCACTGCCGGGGAGTGGTGTCATGTGAAGATGTATATTTCTAGAGTTTTTGTTCTTTTTAGTGTAGTGTTTACTAATTTTACTTTTTGTTTTGTTTTTCTTTGTTTGTGGTTTATATATGCAGTTCCTCTGAGCATGTCAGAGGGAATGGTTGGCAAGCCAGTTGAGGCTGATCAAGAAGTCGAGGGTGACTTCAAACTAGCTGCACTGGTATCTCAACTAAATGACTTGACCACCAAAATATCTGCTGTGGAAAACTAGTGCAAACCCCAAGGGATGTACATACCTCCTCATACGCGGAAGAAGTCTAGAGAAGATGACCAAAGTCGTGTTGATGACACAGTTCAAACCATTATCCAAAAGATCACCGATCAAGATCAAGTGTTGGACGAAATGAGAGAGAATGATGAAGCATTGAATCAATTGATTGGATCTCATTCTAGATCAATCCAGCACATCAGATCACTCCTGATGTTTGCAATGCCTCAACTCCATCCAAACGATATGTTGGGGTTACCTAGTTACACTAGGCCTTGCTCCAATAAGACGCTTCTTGGGAGGCAACCAAAGGTCGTAAATGTACTATTTTACTTTATAAATAATAGTGTGTTGTTTGTATAGATTGAGGTAGGAAAGTGCTTGAGAAGATGTATGGTGGCGAGCAACATGTCCTTTTGGCGGATAACCGAAAAGATCGGCGTACCTAATCATTCCTATCGTTTGACTCAATACACCTCAAAGCTAGAGTCTGTGAAACTCAGTGGAGTGAGAATTTCGTCGGCGTATCGCCAAACCAGTTGGGGATCTCGACGAAGACCGCCGATGTGATGCCTACATGAACTGAAAATCCTAATATATTTGGCGATGTAATTAGACATTCGGTGCTTTGCAGTGATTGGGCAAATTCGACTAACATCGCCTAATAAGCAGAAGGTGGATAGTCACTAGCCACAGGTTTAAAAGTTCCATTTCATTCACTTTCTTTCACTTGTCCCTTTTCACAAACTCACACTCGCACTCTAGTAGTTATATTTCTTGCACTTTTAGAGTATTTTAAGTGTCGATTTGTTCTCGGATTGGGATTTCTTTGCCGCCTAGCATTTTAGTCTTTATTAGTCAGCATCTAAGGTTGGTTTCTCGAATCCCACATGTATTTTTAGGAATTTGAACTCTTATGAAAATGATTCTATCCTGTTGATGTTTGTTGGGCCTCTCTAATAGCATTAAGTTGCTTGAATGACTGTTTTAATATGAAAATCTTGCCCGTAGAGTTTATATTGTTAAAATCCCATCGTTTTGTGCCTTAAAATTGGTTAAATCCTATGGGGTTGTGCTTGCACGTTGTTGAGTCTAGTAGGGAGAAGTGTGAGTATCTTGAAGATATGGTAAAGATCAATATTGTCATGCCACCTCGGAAATGAGTACATGGTACCAGTATAAATGAAGGGAGATCAAATTCACCAAAGAAGGGCGGACAAGAACCTACACCTGGAGATGAAGGCAAGGATATGAGGGCCTTATTGAGACAGGGGAGAACATGGTAGATATTTCTGGTTCCTAGTGGATCTGGTAATGCTGGTCCTTTTGAGGTGAACCGGGTACAGAGGCCCGAGTCCAGAGTTATGCACCAGGCACTGATGTTCGGACAAATGGAGCGACTGCGTAGACAGTATCCCCTTTTTACCTCCTTCTCTGTCTTTCTTTACTTTATATTTCAGATTTTGTGTTATTTGCATTTGAGGAAAAATGTTTTTATTTATGGTTGGGTGAGGCCCACCTTTGCGTGTTATTGATGTTCGTGTTTTGTTTGTATTTGGGTTGTTCTGTTTAAAAATTGTGTTTGATATACTATTTCAGTGGATGTTTGAGCTTATGCTCCTTTTATATTAAATTGCAAAAATGATTTTGACCCGTCCAAAAATATAACCACCTCTCGTGTGTTGAATGTGGATGTTCTTTTGTAAAATTTAAGTCTCGTTTCCGATCAATATTGATGACTTGAATAGTGCTCTCAATCGAACAAACATTAATCCGCGGCTAAGATGAGGCCTAATAAAGTTGCACAGACAATATGTGAAATCTTTGCATCTCGTTATGACTAGCCTAAAATCAAATTGAGTCTCTTGTGATGATCATTGCACACTAGAGAAAGTGTGGAGTGTTATTTGACTGTAGTGTCAATGCCTAGTGTGATGAGCTTACTTTGAACCTTGCACGAATAAACCTAGAATTTTCCCCGTTAGTCTGATTGATTTAGTAAGGTGTGCTCTTGAGATGATCTTAGGCAACTTTTGAAGAATGTGAGCCAATTTGACATATACCTCTTTTGTGGCCTACTTGTGAGAGTGCGAAACTCTCTTGAACACCCTTTGAGCCTTACCTTTCTTTGAAAGAACCTTGATGAACACTAGACCTTACTTGATCCACTACCTATAATCCTCTTGATATGTGGTTTAGTGAATAGCCAACTTAGGCCAGAAGCCTAAGTTGGTGGTGTGGTGAAAAAGGAAAAGGAGAGGTCAAGAAGTGCAAGAAAAGTCTCCCTTAACCCATGGTGTTGCGGAAAAGTGTAAACCCTCCATATAAAATAAAAAAAATAAAAAAGACTGAAAAAGAAAAGTTGTGAAATAAAAGTACAAAAGAAATTGGGTTTCCATGCAATCCATGGAGGTGAATAAAAAGATGACTTAGTAGCACTAGAAAAAGAATTGATAAAGGAAAAGAATGGGATGCCTTGAGAATACCACATCTCATGAGGAAAAAGTCACTAGGCCCAAATGACCATACCTTTGCACTCAGCCCTATTATTAGCCTTAGAAAGACCTTTCTCATCTTTAGTGAGCCGAACCAAAGATTGATTGGAAAATACGGGCAAGCCTATGGGTGAAAATATGCACTGTGTTCTTTCTTTTTTAGTGTGAGAGTTGCATCTGATTCTTAATCTTGAATTGATTAACCTCTGTGTGTGAATAGGGAATCATTCTTTATGTGAGGGCATTTAGATACTTTTTATTGAGCTTGAACTTGCACAAGTAGAAAGTATTGTGAGCATGAGAATCTTTGGTAATGGTGTGTCACAACTTGAATCTTTGAGTACACAATTGATCTTTGCCTGAGTAATTTGAGTCTTGTGTATATTTATGATTTAGTCTTATGTAGAACTAGTTGAGACATCTTATTTGAACTGTTGAACTTTAGTTTTACTTGAGGACAAGCAAAAGTTTAAGTTAGGGGTGTTGATGAGTCCACAAATTGGACTCATTTAGGGATTTATTTTAATATAAATTGTGTCCTCGAATGCTTATTTTATCTCAATATCTGATAAAAACACTTAAGTTTCAGGTATTTGAAGTTTTAGTGAAAGCATGGACATTAAGGCACAAAAAGGAACAAAGAGGCTGAAAAGAACGAAGAAACTGAAGCCTGAGCATCGCCAAGCATGCTTGGCGATTCACCGAAGGGACGCACTCCGCCCTTTGTTCCAGTACGTGAACCCCTGAAGGAGAAGGATAAAAAAGACGATGTAAGGAGCACTCGACATTTCGCTGATCAGTTCCACGAAGAAGAAGTATACCGAATGATGAATGTGCAGATGCTGAAGGTAAAGCACAAACGACGATGAACTACAAGAAGGGCGAATCGTCCAGTCATTCGGCGTTCGCAACTAACCTCGCGAAGCGATCCACCAACACTATTTTCTGAAGTCAATAAATACTAAACTCTTTACTAGTTTTTGTGTGGAAACATTTGAGTAAAAACATAATTGTAATTTTCAATATAGCTTTCTTATTTTCTCTCAAGTTTGGAGAGGGTTTTTGGGAGACTTTATAAGAGAACGAGTTCATCTTCCCCAAATTGAAAGTGAGTCTTCTCCGTTGTTCTTCCTTTGCTTATATTCAGGTTTAATTCCTTATACACATTTGATTTCTATATCATTTTAGGTATAATTTCCTATTTCTTAATGATGTGTGGCTAAAAATCCCCATTCTTGGGGTGTGATTTAGCAAATATGTGTTGATATCATTGTTGGGTTTTACTTGCTGATAGGTTAGATGTATTTTAATGGTGATTTCACCTACTGGTTGTGGTTTAATTTAATGGGTTTATAGTTGCAAATACAAAATCACCCATGTGTTATCGGCTTTCTTGAGAGTGATGTCGCGAAACCAAGATCGCTAGACTGATGGCCTAAGGAGTGGGTCGACATGAGGTTCAGCTCGAGAGGGTGAGCCCTAGTCCCATATCCTAACACTCAGCTCGAGAGAGAGATTGGGTAAGGCGTAGGCTGGCCTTCACGCGACAAATGGGTGTCCGAGAAGAACCCATTTGAAACGGGGTAAGTTGCCCGAGAGGGAACTTCTTTTGCAAAATTCACTATTATCTTGCAAATTTCGTATCGAAATCACGTATCCATACTTGAATTTTCTCTTTATTTTTGTTGGTTTAGCTATACTTGTGACAAACCCCCATTGATATTTAACACTTTGGTGTCACCTAGTTGAATTTACTTTGTTTTTATCCGATAATTTCTCAAACTACAGCTCACTAGAACAAAATTCTAGCCTAACTACTATTTTCACTACCACTTCCTTGGGACACGACCCCAACCCTAGGTTGGGTTACCATATTATCGACGATCGTAGACAGTTGAACCGTAGGTTAGTGTCGTTGGTACGACATCAAAATGGCGCCGCTACCGGGGAGTGGTGTCATGTGAAGATGTTGATTTCTAGAGTTTTTGTTCTTTTTAGTGTAGTTTTTACTAATTTTACTTTTTGTTTTGTTTTTCTTTGTTTGTTGTTTGTATATGCAGGTCCTTTGAGCATGTCAGAGGGAATGGGTGTCAAGCCATTTGAGGCTGATCAAGAAGTCGAGGGTGATTTCACACTAGCTGCACTGGCATCTCAACTAAATGACTTGACCACCAAAATATCTAAGGTGGAAAACTAGTGCAAACACCAAGGTAGGTACATACATTCTCATGCACGGAAGAAGTCTAGAGAAGATGAGAAAAGTCGTATTGATGACATAGTTCCAATCATTCGCCAAAAGATCACCGATCAAGATCGAGTGTTGGACGAAATGAGAGAGAAAGTTGAAGCGTTGAATAAATTGAATGGATCTCATTCTAGATCAATCCAACACATCAAATCACTCCTGATGTTTGCAATGCCTCAGCTCCATCCAAACGATATGTTGGGGTTACCTAGTGACACTAGGCCTTGCTCTAATAAGGAGCTTCTTGGGAGGCAACCCTAGGTCGTATCTGTAGGATTTTATTTTTATAAATAATAGTGTGTTGTTTGTACAGATTGAAGTAGGAAAGTGCGTGTAAAGATGTATGGTGGCGAGCAATATGTCCTTTTGCCGGATCACCAAAAAGATCAGCGTACCCGATCATTCCCGCCGTCTGACTCAATACACCTCAAAGGTTGAGTCTGTAAAACTCGGCGGAGTGAGAATTTCATCGGCTTATCGCCAACCCAGTTGGCGCTCTCGACGAAGACCACCGATGTGATGCCCACATGAACTGAAAATCCTGATATATTTGGTGAGGTAATTACACATTCGGTGCTTCGCAGTAATTGGGCAAATTTGACAAACATCGCCTAATAAGCAGAAGCTGGACAGTCACTAGCCGCAGGTTTAAAAGTTCCATTTCATTCACTTTCTTTCACTTTGTTCCTTTTCACAAACTCACACTCACACTCTAGTAGTTATATTTCTTGCAATTTTAGAGTATTTTAAGTGTCGATTTGTGCTCGGATTGGAATTTCTTTGCCACCTAGCATTTCAGTCTTTATTATTCAACATCTACGGTTGGTTTCCCGAACCCTGCATGTATTTTTAGGAATTTTAAATCTTATGCAAATGATTCTATCTTGTTGATGTTTTTTGGGCCTCTCTGATAGAATTATGTTGCTTGAATGACTGTTTTAATTTGAAAATCTTGCCTGTAGTGTTTATAATGTTAAATTCCCGTAGTTTTGTGCCTTAAAATCAGTTAAATCTTGTGGGGTTGTGCTTGCATATAGTTGAGTCTATTAGGGAGAAGTTTGAGTATCCTGAAGATGCGTTTATGAGTATCCTGAAGATCTGGTAAACACCAATATTGTCAAGGCACCTCGAAAATGAGTACATGGTATTAGTATAAATGAAGGGGGATCAAATCCTCCAAAGAAGGCAAGACAAGAACCTCCACCTGGAGATAAAGGCAAGGATATAAAGGACTTACTGAGACAGAAGAGGACATGGTAGATGTTGTTGGCTCCTAGTGGATCTTGTAATGCTGGTCCTTCTGAGGTCAACCAGGTATAGAGGCCCGAGTTCAGACTTATGCACCGGGCACTGATGCCTGGACAAATGGAGCGACTGCGTAGACCGGATCCCCTCTTTACCTCCCTCTCTGTCTTTCTTTACTTTACATTTTAGATTCTGTGTTATTTGCATTTGAGGACAAATGTTTTTATTTATGGTTCGGTGAGGCCCACCTTTGTGTGCTATTAAAGTTCGTGTTTTGTTTGTATTTGGGTTGTTATGTTTAAAAATTGTGTTTGATATACTATTTCAGTGGATGTTTGAGCTTATGCTCCTTTTATTTTAAATTGCAAAAATGATTTTGACCCGTCCAAAAATTTTACCACCTCTCCTGTGTTGAAAGTGGATGTTATTTTGTAAAATTTAAGTCTCATTTCCGATCAATATTGATGACTAGAATGGTGTTCTCAATTGAACAAACATTAATGCGCGGCTACGATGAGGCCAAATAAAGTTGCATTGACAATATGTGAACTATTTGCATCTCGTTATGACTAGCCTAGAATCAAATTGAGTCTCTTGTGATGATCATTGCACACTAGCGAAAGTGTGGAGTCTTATTTGACTGTAGTGTCAATGCCTAGTGTGATGAGCTTACTTTGAACCTTGCACGAATAAACCTATAATTTACCCCATTTGTCCAATTGATTTAGTAAGGTGTGCTCTTGAGATGATCTTGGGCAACTTTTGAAGAGTGTGAGCCAATTTGACATATACCTCTTTTGTGGCCTACCCGTGAGTGTGTGAAACTCTCTTGAACACCATTTGAGCATTACCTTTATTTGAAAGAACCTTGATGAAGCCTAGACCTTACTTGATCCACTACCTATAATCCTCTTAATTTGTGGTTTAGTGAATAGCCAACATAGGCCAAAAACCTAAATTGTGGGTGTGGTGAAAAAGGAAAATGAGAAGTCAAGAAATGCAATAAAAGTCCCCCTTAACACATGGTGTTGCAGAAAAACGAAAACCCTCGATATAAAATTAAAAAAAAAAAAAATGAAAAAGAAAAGTTGTGGAATAAAACTACAAAAGAAATTGGGTTTCCAAGCAATCCATGGAGGTGCTGTTAAACTCGGCGAGGAAATTACCCACTCGGCGTGTCACCGAGGTAATTTAATGTCGCCGAAAGTGCAAGAACTAAACGGTTTTTAAAAGACAAAAGTTTAAATTTCAAACTCTTTCACATTCCCTCACTTCTTAACATACTATAATCACACCTGAACCTATATTTCCTTATTTTCTTGCTTTTTGGTAGTTGATCTTGTATTTGGAGTGAGAAATCTTTGCTGCCTAGCTTTTCAACTCATATATTCAGCATTAAATGTTAGTTTTCCAAACCCAAAACTCATAATTAGCGGTTAAAATCATTTGCAATAGTTTTGTTCTTAATGATTTGTGTTGGGCCTCTATAAATATGTAATTGTGTGCTTGCCTGCCCGATGATGGAGCATTTGATGTTATTCTTAAGGGCTTAAGTTATCAAATGGCTAATTTTTGCCAAACCGGGGGAAATCTGAGTACCCCGTTGGCATGGGACTTATTGGTCTGAGCCTAATTTATTATGTGTATGCTTTGATTTTGTTTTCGGGGGCTGCAGAGTTTTTTTTGAAGTAGGGGTAGAAAGTGCGCACGTCGCGCAATTTGGCGAGTTGGGTCGAACTCGCCGAACCACTCAGCGGTTCACTGAACCCCTCTTAATCGCCGTTAATTTGATGGTGTTTGATGCTCTTGGTTTTGTAACTTTCGGTGAGAAGCATGAGTTCACCGAGTGCACTCGGTGACTCGCCGAAAATCTTCTTTGATTGCCCTTTTACGCCCCTAACCCCTAAAATATATTGTAACTTTCGACGGGCTAGTCTGTGCTAGACTACTGCTATTGGAAATTTGCCGAAAGGCCCCTCCCATCGCCGACATGACATATTTCTTGAAATTTCTAAAGCCAATCCTTTCGGCGAGCTCGATCTAGCTCACCAAAGTTATTTGGTGACTCGCCGGTTTGTTTGATGAGTCTCTCTACAATATGATTTATGTGATTTTTCTTGAAATGTTTCTAACTTTCTATGATGTTTTTACAGATATGGCAAGAATCAACTTGGACATGACGCCACGTAAAAGAGCACGGGGCATAGTGATAAATAAAGGGGCAGCCAGTCCTCCTAAAAAGGGAAAGACAACACCTCCCAATGCAGGTAAGGGCAAGGGAAAGAAGCCCATGTCTGAGGTTTTGGAGCACAACTCTGGCAGTGAGGAATAGTTGACCAACCTCTACTGTCCTGGAGGGTAGAGATCTGTGCTAGGTCTCGCCCAGACTTGTCGAGTGTTACAGAGGCCATTCCTCCTACACTTGATACGGTTCCAACTCAGGCATAGACTGTGGTCCCAGATCCACCATTACATGGTCCTCCTCCCCGGCTACTCAATATATTAAAGGCCGACGGGTTGAGGACAATTCTCAAGGAGAAGCTGCTATCCACACAGGGCTTAGTGGGTAGATTTTCCACCGTGAAGGACACTATCCGATTTCATCGGTTTGAGTAGTTCTCCAGGCCCTGAGGCCCCTATAATCCTTCATGGGTCCGGGAATTCTACACAGCATACGGTGACTTGGTACCTAAGGGAAAGAAGAAGGCCAATGCCTTCACACGGGTGAAGTCTGTCATGGTCCGAGGAAAGGAAGTATAGTGAAGAAGCGATCACATTTATATTGTAATCAACAGGGCTATAAGCTTTGCACATGCCTATGAGGGATTTGCTACGGCATAATTCCTGGGTTACTTAAAGGGCTAACTTGCTTCCCTAATTTCTGACACCACCCTGAGGTGGATTGAGGAAGGAGCTCCCATCGAGAAAAAAGACATAAATGTTGTTGTTCCGTACTGGTTCGGGCTAATCAATAGGTCTATTATGCCTTCGTAGATTGAGTGCATCCTTAGGCGGCCTGTCTTGGATCCATAATAGCCAGGAAGATGCTCAACATGGGACTTATCATAGAGTAGGAGTTGACCATGAGGTCCAAGTAGAACCAGCCATCCCTTCCATTCCCGGTCTTAATTACAGAGTTGGGCCAATCTACTGTAGTGCCTCGTAATGAGAAGAGGGATATCTAGGTCACTTCCACATCCTCTACTGACACCCGTTGCATAGAGGCCAAGTACACTTAGAAGAAGGCAGACAAGATGAGAGTAGTTTTGGTGGACGCATCCTCGGAGATCAATGTTGAGACGATACCTGCAGAGGCATCTTTGCCTACTCCGGCCTCCGAACCTTATGGTACACCTGCTTCCATTTCTTCTTCCTAGACTCATGGTGCATTCACTACTTCCCAGCCCACCTAGATCACTCAGCCCATGATCCTGAAGATGGGGCACTTAACCCATTCTGCGGATCTGAAGGCTACTCGATTGGAGGTTGCAGTATCGTGGATGACTGAGACTGATATACTTGCTCTACTGACGCCCCCTCCGAGCATCTAATGACACGCTCACAGCGAGAGTTGACACTTGTGAAGGTCTATGGGGGTTACTTCAGAGGTGATGACTTTGAAACCCAAGGTTGCTGATTTGCGAAAGGATCTGTACTACTAGAAGTGCACAGACATCACTTCAGTTCTGGTGGCAGTTGAAGATGTGGATACACCAGCTACTTTTGAGATTCCTCGGGCTACCACCAGAGACGTGCCTATGGATGATATGGTAGCTGATGAGTCGGAGGCACAGACTGACTTAGAGCAGATAGAGGTGCCACAGGAGTCCATCTATGGGGACCTGCCAGATCTAGAGGAGACGATTGTATAGTCGGCGATTCAGACATCGCTGATAGAGATGTCCATGGCAGGCCCTAGTGGAGCCAGTGCAACTGATGTGCATCAGGCATTGATGTCTCGATAGATGGAGCGACTATTTAGATAATACCCTTCTTTACCACCCTCTTTGTCAGTTTTATTGTTTTCTCATATTTTGTTGCATTTGAGGACAAATTGTTATTTGTTTGTGGTGGGTGAGGTATTTCAATACCTACCTCTTCTGATTATTATTTTTATTTATGTATTGGTTTTTATGCTGTAAAATGTGTTTTGGCACTGTGTTGTGGATGTTTGAGCTTACGGCTCCTTGTGTTAAATGCAAATTATTTTTGACCCTTCTGGAAAAAAAATTCCACCTCTTGTTGTATTTGATTGTGGTTCTTGTGGAAATTTGATTGTTGGTTATGATCAATACCGATGTCTTGAATACTGCTGTTAATCGAAGAAAAAATGAATGTGCGGCTGTGATGAGGCCAAATGATGTTGCATAGACAATATGTAGAATTTTTGCATTTCGTTGTGACTAGCTAATTATCGAATGAATCTCTTGTGATGAACATTGCACACTAGAAAAAGTGTGGAGTCTTGTTTGATATTGGTGCCAATGCCTTGTGTGATGAGATTACCCTATACCTTGTGTGATGATTCTAAAATTTTCCCCATTGGTTCGGCTGACTAAGTGATGAATACACTTGAAATTATCTTAAGCAACAATTTTGAAGAGTGAAACAATTTGACAATATACCTGTTTTTTTGGCCAATCTTGTAAGTGTGTGAACTTTACTTGAAACCATTTTTGAGCCTTATCCTTTTCATTGAAGATACTTGATGAAATTGTAACCCCTCTTTGATCAATGGTTTTGAGAAAGATGGAACCACTCCATACAAAAAAAAGAGAAAAAGAAAAGAGGAATGAAAAAGAAAAAGAACGAAAAAGTTGAAAAATAAAATTGTGAAAGTTGCAAAAGAAATGGGGTGTCCGATATTCCATTGGAAGTGAATAATGGGGTGAAATTTTGAGCATTGGTGAAAGTGTTGAAGAAAAGGATATAAAGTGATGATCATGCCACATTTCATGAGGATAACAGTCATTGAGCCTAAATGATCATACCTTAACACTCAGCCCCGTTACACCCCTTGAAAACCCCTCTTTGATCTTGAGTCAGATGAACTGAATGTTGATTGGAAAATAAGGGAAAACATATGGTGAAGTCATGCATATGTTCAACTTTGTGAGTGTGAGAGTTGTATATGATTCTGGAACTATAGTTTGTTGAACAATAGTGTGTGAATATGGAATCATTCTTGTCGTGAAGGCATTTGAGTGCCTTTGTTGAGCTTGAACTTGCATTTGAAGTAAATTTTGTCAATTTGAGAATCTTTGGTAATGGTGAATCAAAACTTGAGTCTTTGAGTGCACATTTGATTCCTGCACAAGTAAGTTGAGTCTTATTGTGTGCATTCACGATAGAGTCTTGTGTAGCACTGTTTGAGACATACTTTTTGAACTGTTGAACTTGAGGATAAGCAAAAGTTTAAGTTGGGGGTGTTGATGAGTCCGAGATTTGGACTCATTTAGGCTTTATTTGTATAGATTTAGTGTCCTCAAATGCTTGTTTTGTGCCAATAACTGATGTAAAACCCTTGATTTCTAGGTATATGGATGGAGGAACAATGCAAGGACACTAATTTGCAAAAAGGAACAAAGCGAGTTGAAAGAAAGAGGAAACGAAAACCTAGAGATCGCCAAGCCCACTAGGCGAGTCGCCGAATGGCAATTTGATCGCTTAAAGTTCTAATGTGTCCAGCCCTGAGGGAAGAAATCAAGTTGGCGACGAAGAGGAGAAGTCAACAAATTGCCGAGTAGTTTTGTGATGCCATGTTGGATCGCCCAAAGTTACAGAAGTTGAGGATGTTGAATACAAAGGAAGAAAGGCGATGAATGTAAACAAATGGAGGCTCGCCGAGTGGTTTGGGGTGCCCGACTTACTTTGTCGAGTGGCCCTTCGTAGCATATATTTGGCAACTATAAATACATTTTTGAACATTTAGTTTAGTATCTAATTTCCATTATATCGAATTGTGATTATTATCTTGAGGATTGAGACAGGGTTTTCTCTAGTTTTTCCTAATCTTTGAACAATTGAAGTTTTTCACCTTTGAGAAACTGGAAGTGGGTCTTTGAGATTATTCGAATTAGAACATTTTAAGGATGAAATCAATCTTACCTAGTTGATGGAAACTCAATTTGGTAATGATTCTTATATTTTAATGATGTATTGCTAAAACCCTAATTCTTGGGTTGTGTTATGTGATTATGGACTGATTTAGTTTATGGGTATTGCTAATTGTTAGTTTAAATGCTGTTTAGAAGTGAGTTCAATCAGTAATTGTGGTTTAATTTAAGATTTGTAGTTGCAAATGCAGTTCTACTCTTGAGTTTTTGGCTTGCTTGAGAGAGAGGTTTAAAACATAGCTTATTGATTGATGGTCAATGGGTGTTGGGTTGACATGGGTTCAGCTCGAGAGAGTGAATCCTAAACCCAATCCTACACATTCAACTTGAGAGAGTGAATGGACTATTGTGTTGGTTGTTCTTATTTTGCTTGCTTGTTGATGTTCGAGAGAAATGAATTTGACTCGGGATAAATTGATCGAGATAAAGTTTATCTCCTCGATAGCCTAGCTTACTCACTAATATCTAGCTATTTTCTAATAGTTTCAATTACCAATTTGTCTATATTAGCCTATAATCGAATCACATCCCAAAAACCCGTCTCATTATTGTTATTTTGCTTTCTTTACCACTGGTTGCATGATCTAAACCAAAACCCCCATTTGACATTCGTGTCACCCTTGATTTATATTATGTTCTAATTTGACAAATTTTATTCCTATGACTGATTTGATTATATTCGTACTTCCCAATTGAGTCTCTAACACGTACCACTCTTGTGGGATTCGACCTCAACTCATTTAGTTAGGCTTTCTACTTACTAGCGATCATTGACCCTTAGAATTAGATGAAGTGTCCTTGAAACGTTAATCAATAACGTTAATCCTTGAAACGCTAATCAATAACTGTAATCAATACCGTTAATCATAGAGCAGAACATGGCCATGAGGGACAAGAAGAGCCAGACGTCCCTTCCAATCCTGGTCTTGATTATAGAGTTATGTCGGCAGGCTGGACTGCCTCATGATGAGAAGAGGGATATCTAGGTCACTCCCACATCCTCCACAAACACCCGACGTATAGAGGCCGAGTACACTCGGAAGGTACTAGATAGGAGGAGAGCAGCTCTGGTGGATGCATTCCCAGAGATCGATATTGAGATGATACATGCAGAGGCATCTTTGCCTACTTTGGCCTTACGGTACACCTGCTTCCACTTCTTCCTCCTAGAATCATGGTGCTTCTACTACTTCCTAGCCCACCAAGATCACTCAAGCCATGATCCTGAAGATGGGGCAGTTAGCCTATTATGTGGATGTGAGGGCTACTCGATTGGAGGCTGCATTATCGTGGATGATTGAGAGTGCTATCCTTGCTTTATTGATGCCCCTCTGATCATCCATTGACACTCTCACATCGAGGGTTGAGACTTGTGAGAGTTGACATGGGGCCACTTTTGAGGTGACGGCTTTGAAAGCCGAGGATGCTGATTTGCTAAAGGATCTGGACTACTTGAAGTCCACAAACATCACTTCACTTCTGGAGGCAGTTGATAATATGGATGACCGGCTAATTCTAAGATTCCTCCGACCACCAACAGAGATATGCCTATGGATGATATGGCAGCTGATGGGTCAGAGGCACAAACTGACAAGGAGCAGATAGAGGTGCCAGAGGAGACCATCTATGGGGACCTGCCAGACCTAGAGGAGACGATTGTATAGTCGGTGATTCAGACATCGCTGATAGAGATGTCCATGGTAGGCCCTAGTGGAGCCAGTGCAACTGATGTGACACCGGGCACTGATGCCTCGATAGATGGAGCGATTATGTAGACAAGACCCTTTTTTACCACCCTCTTTGTCACTTTAATTGATTTTTCATATTTTGTTGCATTTGAGGAAAAATTGCTATTTGTTTGTGGTAGGGGTGAGGTATTTCAATAGCTACCTCTTGTTATTATAAATTTTATTTATATATTGGGTTTTTGTGCTGTAAATTGTGTTTTGGTATTGTGTTTTGGATGTTTGAGCTTATGGCTCCTTGTGTTATATGCAAATTGTTTTTGTCTCTTCTAAATTGTGTTTGATTGGGTTTTTCTTGTGCAAATTTGAGTGTCGGTTATGATCTATACCAATGACTTAAATACTTCTCTTAATAAAAGAATGAATGAACGGCTACGATGAGGCCAAATGATGTTGCATAAACAATATGTGGACTTTTTGCATCTCGTTGTGACTATCCGATTATCGAATGAGTATCTTGTGATGAACATTTCACACTAGAAAAAGTGTGGAGTCTTGTTTGATATTGGTGCCAATACCTTGTGTGATGAGCTTACCGTGAACCTTGTGTGATGACACCTAGAATTTGCCCCGTTGGTCCGGTTGATTAAGTGATGAAAACTTTTGAAATGATCATAGGCAACAATTTTGAAGAGTGAAACAATTTGACAATATACCTCTTTTTTTGACCAACCTTGTGAGTGTGTGAACTTTGCTTGAAACCCTTGGGCCTTATCCTTTTCTCGGAATAAACTTAATGAAATTGTAACCCCTTTTTATCCATTCACCCATAATCCTCATGAAGCGTGGTTTATTTTAATATCCAACTTAGGCCAAAAGCCTAAGTTGGGGTGTGGTGAAAAGAGAAGGCAAATCAAGAAGCGCAAGAAAGTCCCTCTTACCAATGATTTTGAGAAAAATGGAACCCCTCCATATAAAAAAAAGAAAAGAAAACACATAAAAGAAATAGAAAAAAAAAGAATGAAAAACAAAGTTGTGGAATAAAGTACAAAAGAAATGGGGTTTCCTCACAATTCATGGGAAGCGAATAATAGGATGACTCATGAGCACTAAAGAAAATGATGAAGGAAAAGGAAAGGAAGCGTTGTGAGCACTACATCTCATGAGAATGAAAGTTACTAAGCCTATATGACCATACTTTTGCACTGAGCCCCATTACAAGCCTTGAAAAGACCTTTTTGATATTGAGTGAGCTAAAACAAATGTTGATTGGAAAATACGGGAAAACCTATGGGTGAAATTATGCATTATGTTCTTCGTTGGGAGTGTGAGCGTTGCATCTGATTCCGAAGCTTTAAACTGTGAAACCTTCTGTGTGAATATAGAATCATTCTTTGTGTGAGGGAATTTGAACACTATAGTTGAGCTTGAACTTGCATTTGAAGCAAGTATTGTGAGCATGAGATTCATTGATATTGGTGAGTCACAACTTGAATCTTTTAGTGCACATTTGATCTTTACATAAGTAAATTGAGTCTTGTTGTGTGCATTCATGATTGAGTCTTGTGTAGCACTGTTCGAGACACCCATTTTGAATGGTTGAACTTGAGTTTGCTTGAGGACAAGCAAAAGTTTAAGTTGGGGGTGTTGATGAGTCCACAAATTGGACTCATTTAGGGCTATATTTTGACGGAAATTATATCCTCAAATGCTTATTTTATCTCAATATCTGATGAAAACCCTTAAGTTTCAGGCATTTGAAGTTTGAAGGAAAGCATGGACACTATGTCGCAAAAAGGAACGAAAAAGATGAAAAGAACGAAGAAATGAAGGCCCTAGGATTGCTAAGTCCACTTGGCGAATCGCCGAAAGATCTTACTTTGCTTTTTTTCCAGTGTGCTGAGCCCTGAAAAAAGGATCAAGTCGGTGGAAAAAGGGAGCAATCGGTGGATCGCCGAGCAGTTTCGCGAAGCAGTATGCTGCCCAATAACCCAGAGCATGATGATGTTGAAGGCTGGTTCTAGATGGCGATGAACTACACCAAAGGGTGAATCACCGAGTTGATCCGTGATTCCGACTAACGACGCCGAACGATCCACTACAACACAAATATGTGAAAACTATAAATACTAGTTAGAGTTTTTGTTTTAGCATGAAACAATTATTATAATTTTCATATAGACTAGTACTGTTTGATATTTTTGCTCGAAGTTTGAGAGGGTTTTGAAGACTTGAAGAAAAAGAGGGTTTCATCTCCAAGAATTTTGACTTAGGTCTCTTGGATTATTCATTCTTGGCCTGTAACAAGACTTAAATCTTCATACCCATTTGAATGGTAGCTCATTTAAGTATAAATTTATATCTTTTGATGTATGGCTAAAACCCCCAATTCTTGGGGTGTGATTTAGCAAATATGGGTTAAGATAATTATTGGGTCTTTCTTGTTGGTAGTTTAATCGTAGTTTAATTGTGATTTCGTTTAGTAGATGTGGATGAATTTAATGAATTTGTAGTTTCAAAGACCAGTTTATTTATGTGTTTTCGGCTTTCTCGAGAGACAGGTCGTAAAACTAAGACCAGTAGATTGATGGCAAGTGTGAGTGGGTCAACATGACGTTCAGCTCGAGAGAGTGAACCCTAGTCCCATGTCCACACACTCAGCTCCAGAGAGTGAGTGGGTTAAGGCATAGGTTGGTCTTCACGCGGCAAGTGGGTGTCTGAGATGAACACATTTGAAACGGGGTAAGTTGTTCGAGAGAGAGTTTATCCCCTTTAAATCTTGGCCTAATCACAATTACTCTATGAATAATCTATTGAAAGCATGTACCCAATAATCTAGCTTAATCTGTATTCCCATCACATCCCAAAGATCCCCTCTCATTGCTTAGAAACCCTTGTTTATTTTGCTGTTTTTACCTTGCTTGTGACAAAATTCCCCATTGTTAGTTGACCCTCTTGTGTCCCCCCTCTAATTTACAATGTTTTACTTGTTAATGTCTTTAGCTACGACTAGCTAGTATTTTCTATAAATTCTCAAAACCACTCTCTCGGGACGATCCTAACCCTTGGTTGGGTTACTAAACTATTGTACGATCGTACGCACTTGCATCGGAAGTTGTGTGTTAATTACGCAAACATCAAGGTCCTATAAAACTTGGTGAGGTAAGTGATGAATCGGCGTGTCACCAAGTGGTTCGGTGAGCACGACCACTATCGAATGGGCGATAACTTGGTGGTTTTTAAAAGGTTAAAGGTTTAAATTTTCAAACTCTTCAATTTCCCTCGCTTTTGACTTTCAAAAACTCAGACCCGATTAGTAGTTTCTATGTTTCTCGCTTTATTTCTATATTTGAGTTGTTGAATTGTGCTCGGTATTTGTAATACTTTACCCCCTAGCATTACAATCTTGTTTTAATCGGCATTAAAGGTTGGTTTTCTGAACCCCGAGTTATTTTTTACAATTTCGTACTCATTTGCGACATTATTATCTTGTTGAAGGGAGTGGGGCTCTCTTATAAGATTAGAATGTTTACATGCCTACTTTGAATTCATATTCTTGCCCATATTGTTGTGAATGTTGAAATCCCGTACATTTGGGGCATTAAAATGAATTAAATTTTATGGGGTTGTGCTTGCATGATGTTGGGTTTAGTTGGGTGAAGTATAAATAGCCCGTATTTGTGTCGAACAACGAAATTTTCCCAATGATAGAAAGGGTGATGTCATTCTTAGGGCCAAAGGTCGTCAATTGGCCAAATTTGGCAAAACTAGGAGAAGTTTGAGTATCCCAGGGTAATGGGTGTCATGGGTCTTGCTTTAATTTTACTAGTTCTTGGTTTGATTTTGTTTTTGGGGGGTTGTAGGGTTGAATTCGAGAAGATGGGTTGAAAGTAGGCACGTTGGGTCGTTTGGCGAGCTGGATCAAGCTCGTCGAACCACTCGGCGGTTCGCCGAAGTTCCCCATCTCGCCTTTAATTTCATGCTTAATGTGTTGTTGGACTCTATCACTTTCGGCGAGAAGCCTAAGGTCACCGAAGGCACTCAACAACTTACCAAAAGACTTTTTAATCCCCCTTTGTCTGTACCCCTGAGCCATTTTTGCACTGTAACTTTCGGCAAGCTAGCCCTTGCTCACCGAAAGTTGTCGTTGATGCACCGAAAGGCCATCCTCATCGCCAACTTGCTAGAAACTTAGAGCCAATCCTTTTGGCGGGCCCAATCTAGCTTGCCAAAGTGATTGGGCGACTCGCCAACCTGTTCGGCGAGTCTGTCTGTAATAGTTTTTCTGTGAATTTGATTGAGTTGTTTCTAACTTTTTCCCGATGTTTTGCAGATATGGTACGAACAAATGTAGACATGCCACCCCAGAAAAGAGTACATGGTATCAGTATAAATGAAGGGGGATCAAATCCTCCAAAGAAAGGTAGACAAACACCTGCATCTGGAGAGAAAGGCAGGGGCATGAGGGCCTTACTAAGACATAGGAGGCCATGGTAGATATTGTTGTGCAGGCTTCTTTGACAGATACATCCATAGCAACTCCTAGTGGATCTGGTACTGTTGGTCCTTCTAAGGTGACTCCGGGTATAGAGACCCGAGTACAGACTGATGCACTGGGCACAAATGCCCAGGAGTGACTGCATAGACAGGATCTCCTTTTTACCTCCCTCTCTGTCTTACTTTTATTTTGACTTTTGGATAACTTTGTTTGCATTTGAGGACAAATGTTTTTATTTGTGGTGGGGTGATGCCCACCTTTTGTGTGAATATTGATGTTCGTGTTTTATTTTTAAATTTTGTGTTACTGAGTTTTAAATTGTGTTTTAAACTGCTTTTGTGGAAGGTTTGAGCTCGTGGCTTCTTTTGCTTTAAATTGCAAATGATTTTGACCCTTCCGGAAAAAAAATCACCACCTCTTGTATCTGTTGAATGTGATTGTTCTTTCGCAAATTTAAGTATCAGTTTTGATCAATACCGATGACTTAAATAGTGCTCATAATCGAACAAACATGAATGTGCGGCTACAATGAGGCCAAATGAAGTTGCATAGACAATATGTGAACTCTTTGCATCTCGTTGTGACTAGCCAATTATTAAATCGAGTCTCTTTTGATGATCGTTGCACACTAGCGAAAGTGTGAAGTCTTGTTTGACTTTAGTGTGGATGCCTTGTGTTATGAGCTTACTATGAACCATGCATGACAACACCTAGAATTTACCCCGTTGGTCCGATCGACTAAGTAAGACTATCTTTTGATATGATATTAGGCAACTTCAAAGAGTCTGAACCAATTTGATATATACCTATTTTGTGGCCTACCTTTTGAGTGTGTGTGAACGTCTTTTGAACACCCCTTGAGCCTTACCTTTCTTTGGAAGAAACTTGACGAAAACAATGACCTTTCTTTATTCATCACCCATAATCCTCATGAAGTTGTGATTTCTTTGAATATCCAACTTAGGCCAAAAGCTTAAGTTGGGAGTGTGTTGAAAAGAGAAGGTAAATCAAGAAATACAAGAAAGTCCCTTCTACCCTCCAAAAAAAATTTAAAAGTCGTGGAATAAAGTTATGAGTGTAAAGAAAATTAGGGTTTCCAACTATCCTTGGGAAATGTATAATAGGATTACTTCTAAGCATAAATGAGAATGATGGAAGAAGATGAAAGGGAGCGTTATTCAACCTTTCTTTCATGAGGGCTATAGACACTGAGCCTGAATGACCATACCTTTGCACTCAGCCCCATTACAAGCCTTGAAAGACCTTTGTGATCTTGAGTGAGCTGAAGCAGGTGTTGATTGGAAAATACGGGAAAACCTATGGGTGAAATTATGCATTGTGTTCATCTTTATGAGTGTGAGCGTTGCATTTGATTCCGAAGCTTTAAACTGTGAACCATTGTGTGAATATGGAATCATTCTTTGTGTGAGGGCATTTGAACACTTTGGTTGAGCTTGAACTTGCATTTGAAGCAAGTATTGTGAGCATGAGATTCTTCGATATTGGTGAGTCACAACTTGAATCTTTGAACGCACAATTGATCTTTGCATAAGTAAAGTGAGCCTTGTTGTGTGCATTCATGATTGATTCTTGTTTAGAACTATATGAGACACCCTTTTGGAACAGCTGAACTCGAGTTGCCTGAGGTCAAGCAAAAGTTTAAGTTGGGGGTATGGATGAGTCCACAATTTGGACTCATTTAGGGCTATAGTTTGATAGAATTAGTGTCCTGAAGTGCATATTTTCTCTCAATATCTGATGAAAATCCTTAATTTCAGGTATTTGGAGTTTGAGGCAAAGCGTGGACACTACTTGGCAAGAAGGAACAAGGTGGCTGAAAAGAACGAAGAAATGAAGGCCTGAAGATCGCCGAGCCCAATTGGTGAGTCGCCGATCGGCATGGAGATCGCCTTTTGTTCCAGTGCGCTGAGCCTTGAAGGAAAAGATCAAGTTGGTGATGAAATGGAGCAGTTGGCGTGTCGCCGAACAGTTCCGCAAAGAAGTACCATATCTCCCAACGACTCAAAACGCGGAGAGGATAAAGGCTAAAGCAGGAAGGATATGAGATCAACCAAACGGCAGATCGCTGAATGTATCGGCGATCCCGACTAACTTCACCGAAGGGTCCTTCGAAGAACATTTTTAAACACTATAAATACTTGTTTAAATTTCTAGCTTAGTATCATATCACTATTAATCTTAGAACTTTTTATAGTTTTTTAGAGAGTTTAAGTTTTCGAGGGTTTTGGAGACTTTATTCTAAGACCTTGAAGTTTCAAAGGGTTTCAAATCCAAGAAATTGGACTTGGGCCTTGATGATTCTTCACTATTTACATGTTTTAAGACTTAATCCTTCCTACCCAGTTGATAAAAACTAATATTGGTATAAATTTTTATCTCTTTTACATGTCTAGTTAAAACCCCAATTCTTGGGGTGTGATTTTGTGAATATGAGTTAGATTATCTATTGGGACTTGCTTATTGATGGTTTATTTGTTGTTTAAATGTGATTTCATTTAGTAGTTGTGTATGAACTTACTGGAGTTGTAGTTGCAAATACGATATCATCTTAGTGTTTTTTGTTTGCGACACAGAGAGGTCGTAAAACTAAGACTACTAAATTGATAGCCGGTGGTATTGGGTCAACATGGGTTCAGCTAGAGAGTGAGAATCCTAGTTCTTCTCCAACACATTCATCTCGAGAGAGTGAATGGGCTAAGGCAGAGGCTGTGCTTAAAGCGGCAACTCGGTGTACGAGAGAAACTTAGTCAATTCGGGGTAAGTTGCTCGAGAGAGAATTTACCCCCACTATAGTCTAGCCTAGTCACATATACTCAACAATTTACTATCAAAAGCATGTACCCGACAGTTTGGTTTATCCCGTATTCCTGTCACATCCCAAGAATCCCATCTCTCTATCTAATTTTAGTGTATTTTTGCTATTTGTAGTGGTTAATTAATACAAAACCCCTCCATTGATAATTGACGATTGCGTCATCCCCTTTAGATTTAGTATGTTTATATTCAATTATGTCTATATCTATGACTAATGGAACAAAAGTTTATTTTTCTATTAATTGTCAAAACCACTCCCTTGGGACTTGACCCCAACCCTTGGTTAGGTTACTTTACTATTGTACGAGCATAGACACTCGAATTGGAAGTTGTGTCTTGATTACCCAAACATCAGTGTGCAATTTCATCACAAGAGACTCATTCGATAAACGGCTAGTCACAACGAGATGCTAAAATTTCACACGTTGTATATGAAACTTCATTGGACTCATTGTAGCTGCACATTCATTTCGTTCAATTAAGAGCACTCTTCAAGTCATCGGTATTGATCACATCTGATACTCAAATTCGCAGAAGAACAACCACAATCACACACAATAGAGGTGGCGAAAGTTTTCAAAATTAGGTTCAAAACCATTTCCATTCGAACCAAGGGCCACAAGCTAAAACATCCATAAGATCAAGATTAAAACACATACATAGATCACAAAGTCAGCTCAATATTGACAAAACAAAATCAGTTTTCCTCAAATGCAACTTTAAAACAAAACAAAGTATAACAAAATAATAGAGAGGGAGGGGAAAATCATCCTGTCTATCGGGGCATCAATGCCCGGTGTCAGACTCTGTGATTAGGCATCAGTGCTAGGAGTCTCATAAGCCTTTGCTCCATTAGAGCCTACCACGGAAGTATCCCTCAAGGAATTATGAACAACAGAATGTACAATAGCCTCATTTAAATCAGCCAGGCCCTCAAACACAGTCTCCTCCTCAATACCAGGCTGCTCCTTGTTAGTCTCAGCCTCAGACTCTGTAGCTTCATCATCAGCTCTAACCTCATCTCCGGTGGTAGCCGAATGAACATCAAAACAAGCTAGAATATATGTGCTCAGGTCATCACGGATCTCCCCAGTCCCAAAAATCAGAGACATATCAGTGGACTTTAGTTGTTCCACTTCTTTCCTCAACTTTGCAATCGCGGCCTTTAAGGCCGTCACCTCATGAGTAACTGATGTTTTCTCTCACACACCTATATCTTCATCGTGAGGGACTCAATAGAATCTCTGAGAGGTATGAATGCAGTAATGAGAGCTCTCTCAATCATCCCAGGAATCGTCGCCTCTACCCTGGAGGAACGCACATCAGCAGAATGGGCTAGGTACCTCATCCGTAGCAGTATGGCCAGGGTGAGTGGAGGTCGGGATGCAATAGTGCTAGTAGCAGCTCTATGAGTTAGGAGAGCAGTAAAGAACTCTGAGTTAAAGAAGAGGCAGAGCTTGAAATACCTGAAGGCCCAGTGGCCGGAGTAGGAAATACTGCCTCTGCAGGTAATGTCTCAATATCAACCACCGGGGATGTGTCCACCGAGGATGTCCTCTTTCTCTCAGCCTCATCCTTCAGGTACTCTACCTCAATACACCGAATGTCTGTATAGGATGTGGGAGTCACCTCCATATCCACCATCTCATCATGCGGAACATGGCCCCATCTACACATCTTGGTGATTAACACCAGAAATGGGAGAGATGTCTGGCGCTGTTTGGTCCTCATGGAAATCTCTTGTCTAATGATCACACATAAATTTAGGCTCTTCCTAGCAATTATAAAGCCAAGACAGGCCGTTTTTTGGTGGCAAAGGATAGACACGTTCTAGGATGGCATGATTTTACTGCTAATAAACCCATACCGATACCTCGCTGCCACATAGAGATCTTTCTTCTCTATGGGCACTGCTCCCTCAATCCACGTAGGAGTACCATTAGAATGGGGAGGAGCCAACCAAATATTGATATCCTCCAATGCCGTTCTCTGGATCATACTCTGGTAGTCATCTGCGAAGTTTTAAGTGCGTCCCAAGATGCCATTTATATCATCACTATCACACTTTACTTTCTTCCCCTGGACAATCACCGAATCCACTGGTTTAAAGGTGCTAGCTTTCCTCTTCCCTTCTGGTACCAAATCTCTGTGGGACAAGTAGAACTCCCAGAACCAATGAGGAATGTAGGGACCCCGAAGTTAAGTGAAGAGCTGAAACTTGTAGAACTTCAGGGTGCTCCATATCTCTGGATACACGTCTACTACACCATTTATGGACAACCTTTTCTCCTCAATGATAGTCCTCAGTCCTTCGGCTGTTAGTCAGTTGAGAGACCGGGGAGGAGGACCCTGTATAGGTGCTGTTAGGATAACAATCTGAACTAAAGCTGTAGGAGGAGGAGGAGGAGGAGTTTGAGGCCTCCAGATCCTAGATGGATCATACATACCTTATGATTGTCTGCTTGGTGGTTTTAACGACGCTCCAAATCGGTGCTCACCGACCTGTTCGGCGGGTCGTCAAATGGACCATTTGCTCGCCAACCTACCCATTTTCTAACACTATTCACTTTCCAACCCACACAATCAACACCTGTTATACAAAATAAAAAACAAAGCATTACAAAATTAGGTTGCCTCCCAAGAAGCGCCTTAGTTAACGTCATGGCGACAATGATACCAAATCAAGCTTCATATTTGGGGTTTTCCATTGTGTGACTAGGTCTTCAGTGGCTTAATATAGACTAAGTGAGATGTTACCGTCTAATTGAGAGTCGAAATATCCTCTTTCATCTCTTTCAACACTTTGTCTGACCCTTCAACTTTGTAGAGAATGTGTGAGAGCATATCTTCTTTAGAGCCACCTTCCGATTTATTGGGCTTTCGATGCTCATGAGGAGGAACATACATATCCTTCTCCCCTTCTCTTTTCTTCCAAGCGGCATAACGATTACGCCAATCTCTGTCATGGTCTCTCCAGCCCTCAGCTCCATTCGATCCTTGATTTCCACCCGGTATTGGGTAGTTTACACGATAGCCTCCTCCTATATTAGCTAAGAAGTTCACTTCCTCGTTGTACAACACTTCAAATTTTGCTTCATCGTGGTTTACTCCACCAACACCTATAATATTAACACTCTTTGAACCAATACCCATGAAATCTTTAGCCAAGATATCCACTTGGGTCATCATTTTTTCAATGTTTTGATCTCTCTCTCGATTATTTTTTATCTGCTCTATTTTCATTTTATAACTGATTGGAGAGACTTGGTCCTCATGACTGTACCATGCCATGTTGATCTTTGTCATGCAATCGAGGAGTTGGGATGCTACATCATATGGCTGTTGCATTATACCACAAGGTGAGAGTTGATCAGCCACTCCTTTGTTCACCAAATCGAGACTCTTATAGAAATGTTGCAACAACACATTATCTGGAAGTCCATGAGTTGGGGACTGAATCTCCAGCTTCTTAAATCTCAGTCATGTCTCATGGATTGGCTCACCTTCCAAGCATTTGAAACCTTGGATGCCATCCCTTAGAGTCATCATCACCGATGAGGGAAAGAATCTCATTTGAAATGATGTGGTCAGCTCATCCAAAGAAGTGATAGAGTCCCTCGGTAACTCAACCAACCATTTAGTAGCTTCACCCATCAAAGAGAACGGGAACAACCTGAGACATACTGATTCTTGCGATATGTGGTTAAATGGGAACGGTCCATAGAAATCCAAAAAGTTCATGATATGCTCATGGGGATCCTAATGAGCCGCCATTCCAAATAATCCTTTCAACTATAGGAACTGAAGCACTATGCTTGTGATGTGAAAAACAATGTTCCTTCAGCCGTAGGTAGACGAATGGCACCAACACCACCCACTTGGATTGGGTCATTGATGTTTGGGTCATTTACATAATTGAGGTTCCCAATTTCGTCTCTGTGGCCCACTTTGCTACCATTATTTCCGTTTATGCTAATCTACTCCTTTGGTCAGTACAAGAAACACAAAACAAAAAACAAAGTAAGTAGATTGAACTACAGCCAAAAATATCACAATTCACCTTCAATAAAATAATTTTAAACAACACCACTCCTGAGCAGCGGCACCATTTTGATGAATAACGTTTCAACCACACCTCATCTAATTGTAGGTGTAAACGATCATTAAGTAATATAAAACCCAACAAACGAGTTGGGGTTGAACCCAACGGGAGTGGTATGTGTACAAAGTTTAGTTATGAAGTGCAAATGTGATCTAACTTGGTATAGTAATAGATATTAGCGAAAATGACTTAAAAACATGTCAAAAGGGGTGACAGGAATGTCAAATGGGGGGTTTTGGGTTGCAATTATCAACTACAACGCAGTCAAACAATGATAAAATAACAATATGGAGAAGAATTCTCTAGATATGATTGATTATAAGCAAATTTTGCTATATGGGTAATTAAAATTATTAAATAAATAGCTAAATATCAGTGGGTAGGCTAGAATATAAGTGAAATAACTTTCTGTTGAACAACTACTTCGATTCAAGTGATTTCTCTCGAATATCAACAAGCATAGCAATTAAGAATAAGCCACTTAATGATTAAACCCACTTCATTCTCAGTTAATGATTAAACCCACTTCATTCTAGCATTTAAATTTAATAAGCAATACCCATAAGCTAAATCAACCCATAATCACATGATCACACCCCAAGAATTGAGGTTTTAGCAAAACATCATAAAAAGATAGAAACGGTAACCAAATCTATTATCCATCAACTAGGTAAGAATATTCATGCCTTACAATTCTTCAATTTGAAGAAAATTAGTAACCCACTTGCAAAATCTCAACATGGAGTCTCAAAAAGCTTTTAAGTCTACTGGGAAACTATTCTAAAATGGTAGTAAGTTAAAATTTGGGGAAGACAACTCCTAATTTAATAGTCCAAAAATCAATTTATAGTCGCCAAAAATTAGCCACGAAGGGCCATTAGGCGAGGTAAGTCGAGTTCGCCGAGTGGTTCGGCGCAACACCCATCGCTCTATTCTATCGCCTTTCTGTATTGGCTCTTAGCATCCTCAAGTTCTGTAACTTTGGGCGATCACTTTTGCCATCGCAGAACTGATCGGCGATTTGCTGACTGCCCTTTTTTCCTGTCGCCGACTTGGTTTCTTCTATCAGGGCTGGCACACTGGAAGTTTAGGCAGTGTAAATAGCCACTCGACGATTTGCCAAGTGTTCTTAGCGATCAACCGGTTCTTCTTTCTTGACATTTTCAGTTTGTTTTGTTCCTTATTCCCTGTTAGTGTCCTTGCTTTGCTCCTCAATCCATATACCGGGAAATCAAGGCTTTAATATCAGTTTATGGCACAAATTAAGCATTTGAGGACACTAAAACTATCAAAACAAAGCCCTAAATGAGTCCAAAACTCGCTCTTATCAAAGCATCATATATTTCAACCCAGAATCCCACAATAATTTTAAATCATCTATCAATGGTTTTAAGTATATATCAATGTCATTTCTAGGTGATCGCGGCCCAGGTATAAGTAAAGAAAGTATATATTATTCAGATTTCGTGCACATCCAAGGAGGTAGATTAGACACCATCAACCAAACTGGCCATGTGCTATGAGATATACTAATGGTTCAAAATGGATTGAACCCATTACTTGCTAATACAAGTCTCACAATGAGAGAATCTAATGCAAAATATTGATGCAACCTATCAAAATCATTTCATGATTGACCTTCAGCGGGATGCCTTAACATTCCATCTATAGAACGCTCCTCATCATGCCAGCTCAAAGAATCTGTCGTCTTTGAGCACATAAATAACCTTTCGAGTCTAGGAATTAATGAAAAGTGTCTCAAAGTATTTGCTGAAAGTTGATTTGGTTTTATAAAAGGCTAAAGCTCACTATCTACTTCAGGATATTTAATATATTGTGAAGCTCCGCAAGTATGACAAAATTCATTATCCTTATGATCATTCATAAAAAACATGCAATCATTTGGACATGCATCATTTTCTCATTATCAAAACCGAGATTCTTAACCATAGACTTGGTTATATTGTAAGACAGTGGAATATTCGACTTGGGCATCGCCTCTGTTATTAACTCTAAAAGAGAAGCTAATGATTCATTCCTCCATCCGTGTACACAATTCAACAAATATAAACGAAGTGTGAATTATAATGTAGAAAATCCCTTACAACCAACATATAATTCTTTTCTTGCTTATTAACGTTTCAAGGACACCTCATCCAATTGTAGGTGTAAACAATCGTTAACTAGTATAAAACCCAACAAAGAGTTGGGCTCGAAACCAGAGGGAGCGGTACGTATCTAAATTCAGTTATAAAGTTATAAAGTGGTCTATTCCATTATAGGAATAGGATTTGTCGAAATCATGGAAATAAATTTAAATGTACGACAACGAATGTCAGATGGAGGGATTGGATTGTTAACTATTTGCTACAATCAGGCAAAACAGATGAAACAATAATATAAAGAGGATTTCTCGAGATATGATCGATTATAGGAAAATTTCGCAATACGGGTAATTGAAACTACAAAAAAATAGCTAAATATCAGTGGATAGGCTAAGCTGTAAGTAAGATAGTTTACTCTCAAACAACTATCATGAATCAAGCGATTTCTTCCGAACATCAACAAACTTAACAAATAAGAACATCCCAAACCTTAATTCATCTACTCTTTCTAGCTAGATAGGTAGAATTGAGATTAGAATTTACTCTTTCGAAGTTAAACCCATATAAACCCAATAACTACAATCATCAATTGAATGCTTTTATTCTAAAACCTGTTTTTCATGCAAGACCAGAATTCTAAGTTTGAATTGCATTTGCAACTACAATTCTTAGCTTAAAACACAGCTAACATATAACCCAACTTCAATTAAGCATTTTAAATCAGTAATTAATACAACCCAAAAGCTAATTCAGCCCATAATAACATGATCACACCCCAAGAATTGAGGTTTAACCTAGACATCATAAAAATAGAGAAACGATTACCAAATACATTAGCCATGATATAGGTAGAGGTACTGAAGTCATTACAATGGTCCAAATTGCTAAGTTCAAAAACCCACTTAGAAATCCTCCAAGTCTCCAATAGAAACTCCAAAACTAAGAGAAAAACTCTAAAGTCCAACTCTCGAAAGAGAACTATATGGGAACTAAGATAAGAACAACAGAACTCCATAAAATTCCTTTTAAATTTCAATTTGTAGTTGCCACTTTTTGGCCTTAAAGTTAATTCGGCAGAGTAAGTCGCACCTCGCCAAGTAGTTCGGTGATCCACCCTTTGCTCTCTTCCATAGCCATTTTGCATTACTCCTCAGCATCCCAGGTCATGCAACTTTGGGTGATCCAACTTGTTCTTGTGGAACCGATCGGCAATTAACCGACTGCCCATTTTTTGTCTCCAACTTTGTTTTTCCCCTAGGTTGGCATGCTGGAACACTGGGCAAGCTATAGAGACACTCGGCGGTGTGATGAGTGGTCTTTGCGATCTGTAGGATCACTTTTTAAGCTTTTTAGTTCCTTTTTTGTCTGGTAATGTCCTTGCCTTGCTCCTTAGCCTCCATAACTGCAAATCAACAATTTAACATCAGTTTAGAACATTCAATAGGCATTTGAGGACACTTGTATTAATAAAACAAAGCACTAAATGAGTCAAAATCTGAGACTCATCAACATCCCCAACTTAAACTTTTGTTTGTCTTCAAGTAAAACTCAAGATCAATAGTTCAATAATGATGTCTACAAACAATGTTGCATTAGACTCAACATGAATGCACACAACAAGGTTGAAACTACTCATACAATCATCAATTGTGCACTCAAAGTTTAAAATTGTGACTCACCATCATCAATTGTACTCAAGCTCACAATGTGTGCTTCAAATGCAAGTTCAAGCTCAACAAAGGTATTAAAATGCCCTCACAATAAAGATGATTCCATATTCACACAAAATTTCTCGACAATTTAATGTTCTGAAATAACATACAACTCTCACACTCACAAAGATGAACACATTCATGACTTCACCCATAGGTTTGCCCTTATTTTCCGTTCACCATTCGTTTTAGCTTACTCAAGATCACAAAGGTCTTTTCAAGGATTGTAATGGGGTTGAGTGTAAAGGTTTGGTCATTTAGGCTTAGTTGCTCATACCTTCATGAAGTATGGCCTCAACATCACTTTCCTCCTTTTCTTTAACATTTAAAACATGCTCATAATCCACCCCGTCATTCAACTTTAAATGAACCACCGGATACCCCATTTATTTTTCAATTTTCACTATTTTATTTCACAACTTTTTCTTTTTTTTCCAGTTATTTTCATTCCTTTTCTTTTCTTTCAATCTTTTGTCATGCAGGGGTTCCATAATTTCAAAATAATCCATAATCATGGGGGAATTTTTCACACTTCTTGACTTTCCTTCTTTTTTTACCACTCCCTCAACTTAGGCTTTTGGCTTAAGTTGACTATTCAAACAAACCAAAACATCATGAAGGTTATGGGTGAAGGGATAAAGAGGTCAAATTTGTTCAACCTTCTTCCAAGAAAAGGATATGATCAATGGGTGCAAAAACAACATTCATACTTCTCAAAAGGGTGGCCACAAAGAGTTATATTGTCAAATTGGTTCAATTTTCAAAATTCTTGCCTAAGATCATTTCAATTGCTTGCTTCACTCAATCAATCGGACCAACGGGAAAAATTCTAGGTGTCATCAAATACAATGTTCAAGACGACCTCACCACACAAGACATTGATATATTATCAAAAAAGGCTCCACACTTTCTAGCTAGCATGCAATGTTCATCACAAGAGACTTCATTGACATTCGGGTAGTCACAACACGATGCTCAAAGTTCACGTATTTCCTATTTAACTTTGTTTACCTCATCGTAGACGCACATTCATTTTGTTCAATTAAGAGCACTATTCAAGTCATCGGTATTAACCAATACCGATACTCAAATTTGTACAAGAACAACTACAATCACACTTATAAGAGGTGGAAACAAATTTAAAATTTGGTTCAAAACTGCTTTCATAGAGAAACAATGGGCCACAAGTTATGAACAACCACAATACCACGACCAAGATATATATATATAAACTGTAATATTCACTAAAACACGATCAAAACAAAACCAATATTCACAAAACAACCCACAAAATAGGTAGGTATGGAAATATCTCACCCTACCAAATAAATATGCAGTTGTCTTAAATTCCACTAAAACCAAAAATAGTCTATAAAGAGAATAGAAAGGAGGCAAAGAATATCATTCTACAAGGCTAGGCCTGGGTGAAGTCTACATATATACAGCTCCTTCTGTCTGCGAATCAGTGCCAGTAATTCAACATCCATCGCTCCACTAGAGCCTACAATAGAATTATCCTGAAGTGATGCATGTCGCGCAATCTCAAAGATAACACCCTTTAAGTCAATAAAATCATCATAGGCAGCTGCATCAGTCACACCTAGCTACTCCTCATCTGTCTCAGCTTCAGACTCAGCGGCAGTAACATCAGCTCTAACCTCATCTCCAGTGGTAGCTGGAGGCACCTCACAACAAGCGGAAATATCTATTCTCAGGTCATGTGGGATCTCCACCGTCCTAAACAGTGAAGTGAAATCAATGGACTTCAACTAGTCCACATCTCTCCTAAACCCAGTAATAGACCTTCAAGGTCGTCACCTCCTCTGTAGCACCTAGGGTATGCTCACAAGTTGCGACTCTAACAATAAGGGCGTCTAGTGCCAACTTGTGGCTATAATTTTTAGCTCTGAAGGGTGTCAAATCAACAACAATGGCTCTCTCGATCATCCCACAAATAGCAGCCTCTAATCGGGAGGCATTAACATTCGCGGATTGGGCAAAATAACCTATCATGAACAGCATCGCCTGGGTTATCGGAGGTCTAGAAACATAGGCAACAACAGATTTAGGGGCGGGGGTGCAGTAGAAGTACCCGAAATATCAGAAGGAGCGGAGCTCGAAGTACCTGAATTCCTAGTGGCCTGAGTAGGCATGACTACCTCTGCAAGTAGCATATCAATATCGACCTCCGGGGATGTGTTCACCGAATCTCCCCTCCTTTTGTCAACCTCATCCCTCGTGTACTCGACCTCTATACGCCATATGTCAGTAGAACATGTGGGTGTGACCTCGACATCCCTATTCTCATCTCGTGGAACTTGGGCTTGTTGAAAAAACTCTGTGATCAACACCAGAAAAAGGAGAGACATGTGGCGCTGTCTAGCCCTCATGACCATTTCCTGCAAAATAACCAAGCCAAAATTAAGCTACTTCCTAGCAATGATACTCTCAAGATTTGGGGTCTAAACCACAGGGAGCGGTATGTGTCTAAATTAAGTTATGAATTTATAAAGTGGTCTATTCGGTTATAGAATAGGAATTGTAGAAAACATGCAAAGCCGATGAATGTCAGATAAGGGGTTTGGATTTTTAACTATCAAACTACAACACATGCAAAACCGATGAAATAACAATATAGAGAGGAATTATCAAGATGTGATCGATTATAAGCAAATTTCACAATATGGGTAATTGAAACTACTAACAAATAGCTAAATATCAGTGGATAGGCTAGGCTATAAGTAAGATAGGTTTCTCTCGAACAACTATCCTGAATCAAGCAACTTCATCCGAACATCAACAAGCATAGCAAATGAGAACAACCTAAACCTTATTTCATCTACTCTCTCGAGCTCGATAAGGAAAATTGAGATTAGGATTTACTCTTTTGAGCTAAACCCAGATAGACCCAATAACTACAATCATCAAATGAAAACATTGATTCTAAAACCTCTTTTTCAAGCAAGCCCTGAATTCTAAGTTTGAATTGCATTTGCAACAACATTTCATAGATTAAAACACAACTAAAAATTAAACCCACTTCAATTAAACATTTTATATCAGTAATTAACAATACCCATAATCTAATTTAGCCCATAATCACATGATCACACCCGAAGAACTAGGGTTTTAGCTAGACATCGATTAAATAGAGAAATGATTACCAAATACATTAGCCATGATCTGGGTAAAGGTACTCAATTCTTTACAATGGTTCGAATTGCTCAAGTTCAAAACCCACTTTGAAATCCTCTAAGTCTCTAATGTAAACTCCAAAACTAAGAGAAAAACTCTAAATTCCAACTCTGGGAATTAGAACTCTATGGAAACTAAGATAAAAAAAAAATAGAACTCCCCAAAATTCCATATAAATTTCAATTTATAGTTGCTCACTTATTGGCCGTAAAGTAAATTCGGCGGAGTAAGTCGCGCCTTGCCAAGTAGCTCTGCAACCCACCCTTTGCTTTCCTCCATTGCCAATTTGCATTGGTCCTCAGTATACAATGTCCTGTAAATTTGGGCGATCCAACTTCTTGTTGCAGAACCGATCGATTATTCACCGACTGTCCATTTCTTTCATAAACTTTGGTTTTTTCCCAACGCTTGTACGCTCAAACTTTAGGCCAGCTAATGATCCACTAGGCGGTGCACCGAGTGGACTTTTTGTACGGTAATGTCCTTGCCTTGCTCCTTAGTCTCAATAGCTGTAAATCAACAATTTAACATCAGTTTAGAGAATAAAATGGGCATTTGCGGACACTTATATGAACAAAAAAATCCCTAAATGAGTCAAAATCTTGGATTCATCACTTGCCTCTTCAACTAAGTTATAGAATTTCTTGGCATCTTAATTTGGACTATCATAAACTCATTCAGCCTGTGCATCTTCTCTAAATTGATCATTAAACAACCCATCAATTCATCATGTGAGTAATCCATATCATAGTCAACATTAAACTTGATATTCCATTTCATGTGATTGATCCATCGCGTATATCCTTGAACAAATCTATAGCATATTAGATAATCAGAAACTACATTCCTTCGAGTCCAACGATTATTTCAATACTTTGCACATTTAGAATGAATTTCCTCACCTTGAGGATCTCCATCAGAGTAAGCAAAATCTGGGAAAGATTCAACACCATCAAATATACTCTTTGCTCTAACTTGCTAAATCTATCCAATCCTTGGATGGAAGATTTGTATTCCTAAAAATAAATATTGATATTTCATCTTTCAGTAAACAATCATTAAATCATTAACTACTTAAAAAATCAATTTTAAAAGTCATGAGTAAGTAATCACAATCATGTGTTATGAGATGATAAATATTTTTTACCAATTCATGGCACTTATGTTATGACAAATCAAATCTTGAATCCTCCAAAAATACTTTTGAATGTTTTCTAGACTTTTAAGGAAAAATAAGTAATATTAATAGGATAGGCACAACTAGGAAAGAAAGTAAACAAATGGAATTCGATTGATTAAAAGTTAAAGTTTCGTAAATGAATTTATATGCTCATCATCAAATTTGTTTTGCACAGTTTACATAGGAATCTAATCAGTTATAAACTCTAGTTAAATGACTACTCAAAACTTGTTCAAATTTCCTTAATTCTACTTTCCTTTACTTAATTTACTTTCAACTGTTATCTAACTACAAAAAAATTAATAACCTTAGTCAAATAGAAGTTTTAAAAAAATAAAAAAAAAGTTTGACAATCAAACCATCGTAGGAATATAAGAATCATAGGGAATTCAACATATTCAAGAAATAGAAAACATAATCCTAAGCATGGTCAAGCTTTAGCCTACTTTTGTTGTCTCTCAAACTCTACCTTCTGAGAATAGAGAGGTTGCTTCTAGTATATGTTGGAACTTGAAGAAATTTCCAAAGCCTACCTACCGCAGAGTCAATCAAGTGAGATGAGATGTCGAGGACGATTATGGCTGAAGAAAAATGGACAAAACTGTTGAAGTGCTAAAATAATGTACAACTTCATTTAAGAAAAAAACTAATGCCCACAAATATTTCCTTACCAATAAAGGAATTTAAATGAACTAACTCAGAAAATGAAATTCTAACAAGAAGAAGGTTCAGATTGAAAGAAACATTTTAAAGAAGTTCAACCACATTTTTTAAAAGACCAATAGTACAATATACTCTGAAACCTTTTTTTACAGTTGTTTAAAATTATGTCCAAAATTAGTTGTAATTTTGGATCTTCAATGGTGAAATGTTATCCATAAAAGGACGGAATAAGAAGAAGTTATGAAATTTTTCAAGACACTAGAAGTATTCAAGGGTTAACAAAGTCCGGTGATAAGGTCTACTGGAAACCTGATCCTTTTTTAAACTCACTAATTTTACTTCAATTGTTATGTAGCCTTCCATGTTCTAAAATTAGGAAGACAAACTATTATCATGATCTAAAGTAGGCAAGCTGAATCAAATTTTTAGTGCTCCTATTTTTAGACAAGCTCAACAACTTAAGTAATACATATCTTTACTAGTTTAGAAGATTAACAGACACATTATATTCTGTAAACATCTTTTAAACATACAATCAATCAAAATTGAATTAAAACATTGTTGTCTTCCCAGTCAACCTCATTAGTTGTTTAAAAATTATATGGTAGTCGTCCATTCAACAAACTAACCAATTTACAGTGCTTAGATAGAATGAATGCTAAAACTTGTTCAAATTACCATAATTTTTTAGTTAAAAATTATCTTCATTAAAGATTAGAAAGAAAGTTGTCTCGTTAACCATGTTTTAATCACTTCTATTCCTTCTCAACACAGAAATAATTCATTTTGAGTCTCTCTTGATAACATAGAAGCTCTTTTAGATACAAAAGGTTCATTAATTTTGATACAACAATTTATCATTTTACATGATAACACAAAAACCTTTTAGATATAGATACAAATGTTTATAGAGGTATAGAAAACAATAACAAATTCACAATTTGGAATTTGTCTGAAAGTTGTGCAAAGAGAAACCATCGATTGGTCTTATTTGCCTTTAGACAAAGAGAAATCCTCAATTTGTTATCTAGAGAAAAATGAATCCTCTGTTAACCAAGATTTTAATACTACTACAAGATAGAATTCCTTCTAGTCAATCTAAAGAACTTGAGTTTCAAAAACGAATAAAGGTGAAGCAACAAAAACATGATACTTATAAGACTTAGATGAAACCTACATTATCATGGATGATTTCAGCCCTAATCAACTTATCAATCTACTCAAAAAGAAATTCTCATACTTATTAAGTGATTAATGCAACAAGTATGAGACTAACTACCAGCATAGTCGAAGTCTACAAAATCAACATAGCAGATAATAATCACGTCACAATCCCACCAACAACTTAATTGAGTAGTTCACAATCATTCAAACAAATATCAATGAACAGTAAATCCACTACGTGATGAGTCCTCAAATTGGACTCATTTAGGGCTATATTTTGATAGAATTAGTGTCCTCAAATGCATATTTTGTCTCAATATATGATGAAAGCCCTTATGTTTCAGGTATTTGGAGTTTGAGAGAAAGCATTAACGCTACTTAGAAAATACAGGCCACTTAGTCCTCATAACATAAGAATTAATATAATAAGAGTAAAAATAATCTGAGTCCAAAACATTGTTTATTAAAACAAAGCGGAAGTCTAATACACTTGTCTCATTATAGCCATCTAATACAATAGAATGAAATTTGGGCCTAGCCCATACATAATTATGAAAAGGGAAAGACATGAAAGAAACTTCAATAGTGACTCAATCCTCGAAGCATAAGGACTCACCAAATCTCGGGAATCAATCAAGTCACCAACTAGCCACAAAACTGACCACCCTGAATATCAGATCCTACATTTGGTAAAAATGTAGGTAAGAGTATCCGTTTGTACAAAACAATGTACCAAGTATGATAGCCATGCATAAAACATTTAAAATGTGATAAAAGGGACATTTCAATTCATGACATGCAATTTACATAGTAAAACATCATATGAAAGAGTTATAATACATAAGTCATAAATCATGGTCAATGCAAGGTAATTTCATCTTGAAAACCTTTGGAAATCATATGTGATACTCCTTGAGTAACATTAGTTCATTATTACTTGTGGGAAAATAATCTTAACCGATAGGAGACCATGTGAGTTATAACATGATCCCCTGGTGTTATCCACACATAAAAGGGTGGTTCTACTTGCCTAAAAGAGAACCTAGAATATCTAGCTAATCAGCCTATGTGGGCACAGTGTTATGGGATACAAATATTGCTACTAGAAACTGACCTCTACATACGGGAGAGTTTCCATCTCATGAGATTACTTTGGAAACCCAACCTCTACATAAAAGAGCGCTTCCATCGCATATTCAATATCCACTCGGTGCAATGCATACATACCCACGAAATAGACATTTCTTACTTAACTTTATTACTCATGAAAAGGTTCCCTTGGCAAACCGATTCAAGTTAGTTTCATTAGGATATCTCCTTCCACCAAGCGTGAGAAAACCTTTCACCATCCATGATCTTTTCATAATAGCTTTTAATCTTTTACTCAATTAGCTGAGAAAGCCTGTCAACCTAAGAATCCTTTCTATGTAAGAAAACCTTTCCCATCAATCTTGTTATATGTTTATAAGGATGTCCTTTCACAACACAACATCATCATTGGTAGTTTACTCTCAAAGCACTCATAAAATATGTACATAGAGTTCATAAACAATGCATAACTCCATAATTTACCTCTTTGAGGTAAAAACCCAACTTCAATTATCAACTCTTAGAAAACATAGGTTGGATAAGGATTTCATCATAAGTTCGTGCAAAACTAGTAATATATGCTTAATTTCATAAAACTGTTCCTTGAAGATCAAAATCCCACAACATGTAGTTCATAACTTAAAAATATAGGGATTGATTAGTTGTACGCTATCAAAGCTACTTCATCCAATACAGAGCATTAACGATCATTCAATAGTAATATAACCCAACTAGTGTGTTGGGGTCGAGTCCCAAGGGAGCGGTTCGTACTCAAGAATCAATAGATAAGCATAAATATGCTCAAGTCAATCATAGCTACAAACATTTACGAAGAAGAACATAATTCAAGTTAGGGGTGACAGAAGTATCAAATATCAAAGAGGGTTTGTAATCAATTATCAACTAATATAACAAATAACACGAAAATACGAATATGGAGACGAGATTCTTGGGATGTCATAGTATTATGGGCCAAGGTAAACAACCGGGTAATTGCAATTAATAGTTAACAACTGCAAATCAGTGAATAAGCTAGATTTTAGGGGGGGTAAATTTTTCGAGAAATTGGTTTCTTTTGAACACCAATGAGATGCAATGAAGCACAACCTTCGCTTTAGTCCATTCACACTCTCGTGCTGAATGTGTAGAAATGGGGTTTCAGATTCACTCTCTCGAGCTTAACCCATGACAACCCAATACCCACTGACCATTGATTCAGTAATTTTGGTTTTAAAACCTCTCTCTCGAGCAAGCCAAAAATGCGAAGTTAAGATTGTACTTGCAACTATAACCTATTAAATTCAACCACAATTACTAAACAAAATCACTTTTAAACAACAAAAAACTATGAATTAGCAATACCAATAGTTAATTCAACCCATAATCACATAATCACACCCTAAGAATTGGGGTTTTAGCTAGACATAGTAAAAAGGTAACAATCGTTACCAACTTGTGTTTCGATCAACTGGGTAGGATTGATATAGTCTTTACAAAGGTCTAAGATGAAGAATTTTCAACACCCACTTCCAATTTCATAGAAATGGGAATCCTCAAATCTTCAAAGCTAAGGAACAATGTCTCCAAACTCTCTTCTAAGTTCTAAAACTGAAGAATATTATAATTTTTACAAAAGATCCGCTTCTAAATTCAATACTAAGCTAAAAATTTAAACAAGTATTTATAGTTGTCAGAAAGTTGTACTACGAAGGACCAGTCGGCACAATAAGTCGGGATCGCCGATCTACCCTTTGGTCATTTGTAATTCCATATTTATTTTACCCTCAACATCCTTGAGGTCTGTAACATTAGGCGATAAGATACGTCATTGCGGAACTGTTCGGCGATTCACCGACTGTTCCTTTCTCTCGTCAACTAGATTTTTTTCCTTTAGGGCTTGGCACTCTGGAACATTAGGCGAGACCCTAGCCATTTGGCTACTTACCTATTGGGTTAGGCGATCCTCATGCCATCTTTTCTTCATTCTTCCAGCTGCCTTGTTCCTTTTTGCCCAATAGTGTCCATGCTTTGTCCCTCAATCCAAATACCTGAAATTCAAGGATTTACATCAGTTATTAAGAAAAAATATGCATTCAAGGACACTATATCTATTAAAATAAACCCCTAAATGAGTCCAAATCATGGACTCATCAACACCCCCAACTTAAACCTTTGCTTGTCCTCAAGTAAAACTCAATTTCAGCAGTTCAAAAAGGATGTCTCAAACAGTGCTACACAAGTTTCAATCATGAATGCACACAAGAAGACTCAACTTACTCATGCAATGATCAATTGTGCATTCAAGGATTCAAGTTGTGACTCACCATTACCAAAGAATCGCAAGCTCACATTACTTGCTTCAAATGCAAGTTCAAGCTCAACAAAGGTGATCAAATGCCCTCACACAAAGAATGATTCCATATTCACACACAATGGTTCAATAATTTAAAGTTCCTAAATCAAATGCAATACTCACAATCACAAAGATGAACACAATGTATATTTTCACCTATAGGTTTCCCCTTATTTTCCAATCGACTTTTGTTTCAGCTCATTCAAGATCAAAAAGGTCTTTTAAAGGCTTGTAATGGGGCTAAGTGCAAAAGTATGGTCATTTATGCTCATAGATTGTAATCCTCAAGAAATGTGATGTGCACAACACCTTCTTTCCTTTTCTTCATCATTCTCAGTCACGTTCAAAAGTCACCTCTTATTCATCTTTCATGGACTATGGGAAACCCCATTTTCTTTATATTTTCACAACTTTATTCCACAACTTTTTCTTTCTTTTTCTTTTTTCATTTTTTTTTCTTATTTTTCTCTTTTTTTATATGTGAAGGGGTTCCATTTTTCTTAAAACATGGGCAAATAGGACTTCTTTGCATTTTCTTTATTTACCATTTCTTTTCACCACAGCCCCAACTTAGGCTTTTGGCCGAAGTTGGCTATTCAAACAGGCCATAAATCATGATGATTATGGTTAGTGGATCAAGAAAGGTTATGTTTTCATCAAGTTTCTTCCATGAAAAGGGTAAGGATCAAGGGGTGTTCAAGAGGGGTTCACACACACTCACAAGGTGGACCACTTAATGAGGTATAATGTCAAATTGGTTCACACTCTTTAAAGTTGCCTAAAATCATCTCAAGAAAATGCCTCACTTAGATAACTGGACTAACGGGGAAAATTCTAGGTTTCATCATACATAGGTCATGAAAAGCTTATCACACAAGGCATCAACACCAATGTCAAAACAAGACTCCACACTTTCGATAGTGTGCAATGCTCATCACAAGAGACTCAATCTGGTACTTGGCTAGTCACAACGAGATGGAAAGAGTTCACATATTGATTATGAAACTTCATTTGGCCTCATCGTAGCCACATAGGTGATCGATTATGAGCACTATTCAAGTCATCGGTATTGATCAAAACCGATACTCAAATTTTCAAAAGAACATCCACATTCATCACAAATAAGAGGTGGCAAATTTTTTTGAAAGGGTCAAAATTCATTTAAAATTATATACATGGAGCGACAAGCTGATACATTCCACAAAAAGTAGTGTATACAACAAATTCAACTCAAAACCCAAATATATAAACAAAACATCTGTATTCTCAAAAAGTTAGACAAAAGGTGGGCCTCACCCCACCACTAATAAAATCATTTGTCCTCCAACGAAAACAAAATAAAATATCCATAGGTCAAAGTAAAGAAAGTCAAAGAGGGTGGTAAATAGGGGATCCTGTCTACACAGTCACTCCATCTGTCTAGGCATCAAATCCAGGTGCATCAGTCTTGTCTCGTGGCTTAGTACCCAGAGTCACCTCAGAATAAATAGTAGCAGCACTAGGAGCAGCCAAAAGTGTATCTTCTAAAGAAGCCTGAACAACCGCATCTACCATGGCCTCCTCTCTTTCAGTAAGGGCCACCTATGCAGCTTCTTAAGCCTCCTCAAGCAACTCCTCATCAGTCTCTGCCTCAGACTCAGGATTAGCTGTCTGCTCAACTCTAACCTTATCTTCGACGGTAGCCGAATGCATCTGTAGCACATCTGGGATCTCCCCCATCTCGAATATCATGGCCATATCAGTGGACTTCAGATGATCCACATCGCTCCACAACACATCTATAGCTGTCTGATGAGTCCATGATTTGGACTCATTTATGGCTATATTTTGATGATATTAGCGTTCTCAAATGCATGCTTTATCTCGATATCCAATAAAAACCTTTAAGTTTGAGGTATTTGAATTTGAGGGAAATCATAGACACTATCCAGCAAAAAGGAGCAAAAGTAGCTAAAAGAATGAAGAAATGATGATCTGCGAATCGCCGAACCCATTAGGCAAATCGCCAATAGATCACATATTCGCCTTTTGTTCCAGTGTGCTGAATCCTAAAGGAAAGGAGGAAATCGATGGTGAAAAGGAGCAGTCGGCGTATCGTCGAGCGACTCCGCGAAGCAGTACCACATCACCTAATGATCCAGGACAAGTACAAAGATGCTTAAGGCAAATGATCAAGGGCAACAAATTAGACCTAGAGGAGGATCGCCGAGTGCATCAATGATCTTGACTAACGTCGCCGAAAGGTCCTTCGTAGCACATTTTCTGAAAACTATAAATACTAGTTCAGTTTTTATTCTTAGTAGCGAATTTTATCTTATTTTATCTAGTTTTTAGATTATTAAGTTGGAGACATAGTTTTGGAGATAGTATCTCTAATTTTTGGAGAGGGTTTTGAAGAACTTGGAGCTTTCAAGGATTTCATATTCAAGAAATTGGAATTAGGTCTCTTGGATTCTTTACTTTTGGCTTGTTTTAAGACTTAATCTTGCATACCCATTGATGGAAACTGATATTAGTATATGTCTTTATCTCTTTTACATGCGTAGCTAAAACCCCAATTCTTGGGGTGTAATTTTGTGAATATGGGTTAGATTAGTTGTTGGGTCTTGCTTATTGATAGTCTATTTGTAGTTTAAATGTGATTTTGTTTAATGGTTGTTGATGAACTTAATGAGGTTGTAGTTGCAAATATAATCTCATATATGTGTTTTCGGCTTGCTCGAGAGAGAGGTCGTAAAACTAATACCATTAAATTGATGGCTAATGTGAGTGGGTCGACATGAGGTTAAGCTCGAGAGAGTGAACCCTAGTCCCATATCCACACTCTCAGCTGGAGAGAGTGAGTGGGCTAAGGCATAGGCTGGTCTTCATGCGACAAGTGGGTGTCCGAGAGGAACGCATTTGAAACGGGGTAAGTTTCTCGAGAGAGAGCTTACCCACTTAATGTCAAGCCTAGTCACAAATACTCAATGAATTTACTATCAAAAGTTGTACCTAATGATTTAGTCTATCCCCTATTCCTATAACATCCCAGGAATCCCATGTCCATACTTGTATTTTTCCTTGTTTTCACTGTTTTAGTTGTTTCTTGCTTACAAACCCCCATTTAATACTTGACGCTTGCATCACCCTTTTTAATTTGTTATGTTTTCATTTGCCAAAGTCTTTAGCTACTATTAGCATTAGCACTTTCGCACTTAACCACTAATTCTCACACCCACTCTCTTGGGAACGATCCCAACCCTTGGTTGGGTGGCTAAACTATTGTACAATCGTAGACACTTACATTGGAAGTTGTGTCTTGATTACGCAAATATTATAATGGTGCCGCTGCCGGGGAGTGGCGTTACGTGAAAGTTTTTGGTTTGAGTTGAATTCTGCTTTCGATAATCGTTGTTTATTAACTTTATTTTTAGTTTTGTTTTTCTCTAAATTGTGGTTTGCAGAAACCCTGAGCATGGCTGAGGGAAGTGGTTGCAAGTTAGCTGAGGCAAACCAAGAAGTCGAGGGTGACTTCAAGTTAGCTGCACTGGTAACTCAACTGAACTACTTGGCCACCAAAATCCAAGAGGTGGAAAGCTAGTGCAAGAGTCAAGGGATGTACATACCTTCTCACGAGAGGAAACAATCTAGAGATAGAAAGAATAATCGCATCAAGGACACACACCAAATCATTCTCCAAAAGGTCACCGAACAAGATCAAATGTTGGAAGAGCTGAAGGAGAATATTAAAGTGTTGAATCAAATGGTTGGCTCTCACTCTAGATCGATCCAGCTAATCAGGATACTCCTGAATTATATAGTGCCTCTTTTTTGCCCAAATTAACTATTGGGGTAACCTAGTAACACTAGGGACAACCCCACCAATAGAATGTGATTGGGGACTCGCGTCGTGCCACGACATTTAATAAGGTGTTCTTGAGAGGCAACCCAAGGTTTTATCGCTTTAAATTATTATGTTAGAATAATGGTGTGTTAAATTTGTAGGTTAGAACAAGGAATGTGTTGAAAAGTGCAGGTTGGCAAACTGAAGATTTGATTGGCGTGTCGCAGAATTGATTTACGAACCCGCTATTTTCTGCCATTTGGACATCCACATAAACTGGAGGTCCTGTAAAACTCGATGAGGTAAGCAACCATTCGCGGCGTCGCCGAGTAGGTCGGTAAACTATATTATAGTCGTCGAATGGGCGGGAACTGAATGGTTTATAATGGCCAAGAAACTTCAAATTTGAAATTCTTTACTTTCCCTCGTTTTTAGACCTCCTAAACCCACACTAAAGTAGTATTTTATTTATTTTAGCCCTTTACTAGCATTTTAGTTTGTTGATTTGTTCTCGGAGTAGGAATACTTTGCCGCCTAGCTTTACAATTGCGTTTTAATCGACATCTAAGGTTCGTTTCCGAACTCCCAATTTATTGTTAAACAATTTGAACTCTTTTGCAGTAATAGTATCATATTGATGTGTGTTGGGCCTCTCTGGTAGGATTAGAATCCTTAATTGCCTATTTTAATTTGGAAAATCTTGCCCTTATGGTTTGACTGTCAAATGCTTGTAATCTTTGTGCTTTTTAATGAGTTGGGTCGTGATAGCGTGTTTTTAGATTGATTGGATGAAGTCTGAGTAGCCCACATCTGTGCCAAATGTCAAAAATTTGCTCAATGATAGAGTGGGTGACACCGCTCTTCAGAACAAATATCATCAAATGGCCAAATGCGGTAAATCTGGGACAAATCTGAGTATCCCGGGGTGATGGGCAGTATGGGCCTCATTTGAATTTCATTAGTGCATGCTTTGATATTCTTTTCAGGGATTGCGGGGTTGAATTTGAGAAGGTAGATTGAAAATGGGAACGACGGGTCATTCGGCGAGCTGAGTCGAGTTCGCAGAACCACTCGGCTGTAGCACCCCGACTTTCAAAAATGTCTAAATTAACTCATATCTTCGTGGAAAGACAAGGAGGGTGAGTAACAAATTAAAAATGATGTGGTATGACATATTTTAAGTGTTAAGGGTTGTATCTCAAGTTTTGAAGTTAAGTAAGTGGCAAAATAAAAGTTGGCGAAAGTTATCGTAAGTTCTTTTTTAAAATTTGTCTAAAATTTGGGTCAAATGTCTTGGATGTTTTCTCCCAATATATAAAAAGTTAGAAGGCCTATCACCCATTAAATTGAAGGCCTACGATTCTATTTTGCAATGCACAAAGCCCCGTATCAAACCGACATCAGAGCAAAAAGTTATGAGGGTTTTACTAGGGACTGCGGGGGAAGAATCCGGGTCGGGTAAAAAATATGATATGTTGGCTTATTTAACGTTTTATGCCATGAAAACATTCCATTTCAGTTCCAAACTAGAGAGAAAGCTCAAGAGAGGGTTCCTATGGAGTTCTAGTATGATAAAGGTTAGTTTTTGATGATTTCTACCATTAAACATTGCACCCGTGGTTACAAACGTAATCCCTACACGTGACAATTGTTTTTCCCTTCTATTAGCTACGTTTGGAGCTGGTTTTTGAAGATATAAATTTGTAGTTATTGGTGTTTCTTCAAGGTTTACACTTGGTTAACAAAGATAATCATTTTGGTTCCCTTTTATGGTTGTTTTATGAATTTCTATGGACGTTTCGACAAGTTGGGGCAATATGGCAAATCTACCGATTTAAGATTAATTAGGAATTGTTTATAGGTGCATACCAACTGTGTATATATAGTGTTTTCTAAGATTAGGGCATAAGGAACAACTTTCGTTAAGGAACTACGGTCTTTCAAGCGTTCATTGGAAAGGTATGTTAAGGCTATTCCCTACTTACTGCATGTTTCCTTAAAGCTTAGGAGCAATGTAATTGGGTTTTTATCCTTGTTACACTTGTAACCATTATTGTTGATTGTTAGCTGCTCAAGTTTATATAATCCTCCCTTGTCGGGATTCTTATTCAGTTAGTAGCCTCCCTATGTTGGACACGTCTTAGAGGCTATTTGTATAGGTTACTTATAACTACATGGCTCGCTTTTAGCGATTGGATTGTTATTGTTGCCCTTGGGGCTATTGTGGTTAGCTGCAAGAATGTGATTTATGCCTCAAAGGGCTATGTTCTTCCTACAGGGCTAAATGAATGCCTAAAAAGGTTATGAGTTACTTACAGGGATATATTGACGCCTAAGAAGGCTATGTACTTCCTACAGGGCCATGTTGTTGCCTAAGAGGGCTATGAGTTGTTTATAAGATATGTTGATGCCTAAGAGAGCTATTTGCTACCTATGGGGCTATATTAATGCCTAAGAGGGCTATGTGATTGCCTATAGGGCTAGGGGACTATAGATAGGGGTATATAGGGTGATTGGCACCTTCCGCACTTATGAGGGCCTAAGTAGGAGGTCTTGTGTGCTTTTTGTACCTGCCGAGCTTATGGGGCTTGGGTAGGTTGTTGTTTAATTATTTTTGATAAGTTTAGATTCAGGAGCAAGTCATTACATTTATGTTATCCTTGATTTATTTATTACATTATTCCAGTATATCATGATACCTCCTTATAGTTTATTGCATTTCACACTCTGTACATTATTTTGTACTGACACCCCATTGCCTTGGGGGCGCTGCATTCATGCATGCAGGTCCTGACAGATGACCGAGTAGACCTCCTCAACAGCAGGATTGAGTTTTATCTGGTTGGCTAGCCCCTCTCTTCCGGAGCTGCCAGAGTTGGGAGGTTTGTTACCTTTTGTTGTATATATTGTTATGGGTAGGCTGGGGCCTTGTCCCGCTAATCTTTACTACTCTTAGAGGCTTGCAGACTAGTGTGTGGGGTGTATAGCTATGTTATGGCCATACTGGCCTATGTTGTTGGTTTGCTGAAGCTTGTGAGCTGTTTGATGTATTGTATTGATATTTCTCTGCTAGTAGTTTCGTTATAGATATCATGGTGGCCTCGACAGCCCAAACAGAACTTCTGTGCTAGTTGGCTATTTTGTTTAAGTAATCTCCTGGGAGTAGCTGTTTATTTTATAGTCAGTTGACAGGGGCCTCGCCGGCCAAGGGCCTAGTTTTAAGCCGATATATACTTGTTTGTTTTCTTGATTGTGTGTGCCTGCATGCGCTAGTGGCAAATGGTTCAGCATGGTCGGCTCGGGCCTAAGTTTTGGCATTAGGAGTCAGTTGCACCCCTCAAGTTTTGTTCGTGACAAAATTGGTATCAGAGCAACGTCGTATCCTAGGTAGTCTGCAGGCCATGTCTAGTAGAGTCTTGTTTATAAATGTATTATGCACTACATCCGATAAGCAAGAAGCTACCGGGAATGTTAGAATAACTATCCTTATTTTGCTCACCTCGTTCTATTGAGCGGTGTCTTAAGGGTTGAGGTTTCTGGTTTATAATTGATACTTATATGCAGATAGAGATGACTGACACTAGACAAACCACAACTAGATAGGGGCAACATACAACTGCAAGTGAGGATACTGGCGAGGTGCCACAAGTGGAGGTACCCCATTGTGAGACCCAGGGGGGAAACATCTTCTCAACCCCTACATATTTTCCACCACCTCAGAAGCCTTTGAGGGCTACAGGACTTCTTGCTCCACTAGCAATACCACCTCTAATTCCTCCTATTTCATCTTATCAGGATTTCAAGAGTGCAGTATGTATGCTAGCACTATTAGTAGTTGCACAGTGCCAACTAGTTGCGCCAGATGTTATCAGACATTCTGAAGGGCCCGAAAGTTTGAGAGTTCGTGAATTTCTTGCCTTGAATCCTCTACAGTTTACAGGGACAGATCGCAGAGAAGACCCTTAACACTAAATTGATCAGCTTCATCGGATCTTTAGAGTCATGCATGCCACAGCGACTGAGTCAGTTGAGTTAGGAGCATTACGATTGCACAATGTTGCAATATTGTGGTACGAGAGTTGGGAGAGATCTACGGGAAAAGATGTATCATTACCTACTTGGGATAGCTTTATAGAAGCCTCTATAGATCGATATTTTCCTCGATAGATTAGGGATGGCCAGGTGGACCAATTTCTGAACCTCCGACAGGGCAGCATGAGTGTTCGAGAGTACGGGCTGAGATTTGATTCATTCGCTAGATATGCACCAGCATTTGTTGATATGATTCATGATAGGGCGTAGATTTGTGGGAGGGCTCAACTAGCACTATATCGATACTTGTTCTACCGCTGCACTGAATGATAATATGGAAATCTCGCGAATTCAGGCATTTGCACAAGCCATAGAGGATCGCCGACCTTTATATTATATGAGTGAGAGGGTTGAGAGAGAGAGACAAAAGAGGGCTAGGCTCACTGGTTCGCAGGGAGACTTTCAAGGTAGTCCAAGACTCCGATATTCTATTAGACCACCTAGACCTCCACCACAGTAGTTCCAGGGTAGTAGATTTGATCGTCAGGAACACTCAGGCCCAGGTGAGGGTTCACGAGCATCAGGCTTGCAACAACAGAGGAGTTCAGGCAAGGCTAGGAAAGCCCCGCCGCGTTGCGCTACTTGCGGTAGGATGCATTTCGGGAGGTGTAGAAAGGGTTCCACAGGTTGTTATTCTTGTGGACAAGAGGGGCATGAGTGGAGAAACTGCCCTACCATAGGTCAGGGTGGTATAGGTCAGTCGACCAGGTCAGCAGTAGGTTCCTTCTCATCATCACAGTCTACAGGGCGTGGACACAAGACTTAAGCACGTAGAGGCTGAGGCGGAGGTAGAGAGGGAGCATCTACTTCTGGTAATGGACAAAACTGTACGTATTCATTAACCGACCGACAGGACTCAGAGTCATCACAAGATGTTGTGACAGGTACATTGATTGTTTGCTCCCATTGTGTTTATTCTTTGATAGATCCTTGATGTACTCTGTCTTATGTTACTCCATTTATTGCGGGGAAGTTATGTATAGTAGAAGAGTCATTAAATCGACCCTTTATTATATCTACACCAGTTGGTGAGTTTATTGTTGCCAGGAGAGTCTATCAAGGTTGCACGGTAGAAATTATTGACCATCAGACCTCTGTAGATCTTGTAGAGTTAGATATGGTCAATTTTGAGGTTATTGTGGGTATGGACTGGTTAGCTCATGTTATGCTAATGTTGAGTGCCGGACAAAGATTGTTAGATTCCACTTTCTAGGAGAGGTAGTTCGGGAACGGAAGGGCGATACCGCAATGCCAAAATGTAGGTTTATTTCCTATCTTAAGGCGAGGAGGATGATTACCAAGGGTTGTATTTATCATCTTGTTCACATTCATGATATAGATGCAGAACCACCGATTCTTCAGTCTATTCCAGTAGTTAATGAGTTTCTAGACATATTTCTGGACGAGCTCCCTCTTATCCCTCCAAAATAGGAAATTGATTTTTCTATCGATATGCTACCAGGTACAGAACCCATATGTATCCCTCCTTATAGAATGACTCCTGCTTATCTAAAGGAGTTGAAGGATAAGCTGAAAGACTTGCTGGATAAAGGCTTTATTAGGCCTAGTGCTTCACCATGGGGTGCACCAGTGTTGTTCGTAAGGAAGAAAGATGGCTCACTAAGAATGTGTATCGATTACCGACAGCTGAATAAGGCAACTATAAAGAATAAGTATCCCCTTCCGAGGATAAATGGCATGTTTGATCAGTTACAAGGTGCTAAATGTTTCTCAAAGATTGATTTAAGATCAGGGTACCACCAAATATGAGTTCGGGAGAAAGACGTTACAACGACAGATTTTAGAACTAGATATGGACACTTTGAGTTCTTGGTAATGTCTTTTGGATTAACTAATGCCCCAGCAGTGTTCATGGACCTGATGAATAGTATATTCAGGCTGTATCTAGACTTGTTTGTGATTGTATTTATTGATGATATCATGGTGTATTCACGTTCAATAGATTAGCAAGAAAATCATCTGCTAGAAGTCCTTCAGGTTCTTCAAGACTGAGAACTTTATGCAAAGTTTTCTAACTCTGAGTTCGGGTTATACTATGTAGCTTTCTTAGGCCATATTGTATCACATGTAGGCATTGTAGTTGGTACACAAAAGATTGAGGCCGTAAAGACTTGACCCAGACCCATGACTCTGATTGAGGTTCGTAGTTTCTTAGGGTTAGCTGGTTACTGCAGAAGGTTTGTAGAGGGGTTTTCTTCAATTTCAGCTCCATTAACAAAGCTGACTCAAAAAGCAGCTAAGTTCCAGTGGACTGAGGCTTGCCAGCATAGTTTCCAGGAGCTGAAGGACAAGTTGACATCAGCACCAGTTCTTGCATTTCCAGACGGTTCAGAAGGCTATGCGGTGTATTGTGATACTTCCAGTGTTGAGTTGGGATGTGTTCTAATGCAACATGGTAAGGTTATCACATATACTTCAAGGCAGTTGAGAAAGCATGAGAAGAACTATCTAACCCATGATTTAGAGTTGCCTAGAGTTGTGCATGCGCTAAAGATCTGGAGACACTATTTGTATGGAATTCATGTTGACATCTTCACAGATCATAAAATCCTTCAATATATCTTTAGATAGAATGAGTTAAATCTGCGACAACGTCGATGGCTTGAGTTACTGAAAGATTATGACTTGGACATTTTATATCATCCAGGAAAGGCGAATGTGGTAGCTGTTGCCCTCAGCCGAAGATCTATGGTTATTCTATCATATTTAGGTGTTGAGAAGCGTGAGATAGCGCAAGAGCTTCATTAGGTAGCTAGCTTGGGAGTCAGACTGTTAGAGGCAGAAGATTGTGGGGTAACAATTTAGGACACAGCAGTATCATCTCTAGTTGTATAATTAAGTAAAATCACGGCAACAAGAGGATCCTAGCTTAGAGGAGCTCAGGGCCAAGGCTCAGAATCAACAGACTGTAGCATTTGATATAGTAGGAGATGGAGTCCTTAGATATAGTGGTCGATTATGTGTTCCAAACGTTGCAGGGCATCCGTATCGGATTATGGAAAAGGCATATCATTCCTATTATTCAATTCACCCTAGTTCGACGAAGATGTATCATGATATTAAGAAGATCTATTGGTGGCACGGGATGAAGAAGGATGTTGCCGATTTTGTGGCATAATGTCCTAACTGCCAACAGGTGAAGGTTGAGAAGAAAAAGCCCGCTAGGCTAGTTCAGGATATAGTCATTCATTTGTGGAAGTGGGAAGCAATTATTATGGATTTTATTAAAGGGTTACCTCGATCGCGTCGCAAGTTTGACTCTATTTGGGTAATTGTTGATAGACTATAAAATAGCCCACTTCTTACAAGGCGGAGCTACTTTTACAGTCGAAGACTATGCAGGGCTCTATATTAGGGAGATTGTTAGGATAAACAGTGTCCCACGTTCTGGTTTGGTTTCATCAGCAGCACCATAATGCCATCCCAGAATGAATCCATTATGCGCCATCCTAAGGCGGCTTGCCACGATTATATCATGACCAGGAGGAGGATTGACCTAGGACTGCTGATTTCGCAGGAGATGGCCATAAGAGCCAATCAGAGACTTACCTCTCAGCCATTCCCAGTTTTGATAACTAAGTTATTCCGGCATGCCAGAATACCCCGGGATCCTGTGAGTGATATATAGGTCATCCCTTCATCCTCCATGGACATCCGTCGTATTGAGGCTGAGTTCACAAGAGAGGAGGCTGACAGGAGGAGAGCAGCTTCAACAGATACTTCTCCAAAGGTCAATGTTGACTTATTACTAGAAGAGGCACCTTCACCTACTCCAGCCTCTGATCCCTCAGGTATACCCGCTCCTTCTTCCTCTTCCTCATAGGATCCAGGTGCTTCCTCATCCTCCCAGCCTTCCATGATTACTCAAGACATGATCCTGAAGATGGGGCAGTTGGCCTATTCAGTTGATGTGAGAGGTACTCGATTGGAGAGATCCATCCCGGGGATGATTGACGGTGCTATACTAGCAGCACTTACCCCCCTTTAAACTTTTGTTGATGCCTTGACAGTGAGAGTCATTGCTCATGAGAGCAGACATGGGGAGGCCTCTGAGGTGACAGCTATAAAAGCCGAGGTTGCGAGTTTAAGGAAGGATGTAGACTATTTGAAGGCAACAGACTTCACTTCACTGATAAAGGATGCAAATGATGAGGATGCTCCTGAAACCTCGGGAATTCCTTCGGCTACCACCGGAGTTGTGCAGCAGGATGGCACATCACATACATAGTCGGATGCAGAGACCGACGAGGAGTTGATATTAGTACATGCTAAGGAGCCACATGAGAGCAGAGATGAGGGCATATTCAGAGAGTTATCAGATCTTATAGAGACGGTTGTGCAACTGGTGATCTAGACATTACCGACTGAGACGTCCACAACAACTCCTAGTGGATCTGGCATTACTATTCCTTTTGAGGCTACTCCGAGCACTGATTCCTATATACAGATTGTTATACCTGCCACCGAGACCCTGACAAAGAGAAAGACTGCATAGACATGACCTTTCTTTACCTCCCTCTCTATCTTATTATATTTTTACTTTTGAATACCTTTAGTTGCATTTGAGGAAAAAATACTTTTTAATTGTGGTGGGGAGAGGCCCACACCTTTTGTGTTAATAGTTGTGTTTTGTGTATATATTTGGGTTGTTCTGCTTTAAAATTTGTGTTTTATCTTTTTCTGTTGATGATTGAGCTTATGGCTCCTTTTTATTTTATATTCCAAAATGATTTTAACCCATCCGAAAATTATTGCCACCTCTTGTGTGATAAATTTTACCATTCTTTTGCAAAATTTAAGTTTCGGTCTCGATCAAAATCGATGACTTGAATAGTGCTCTCAATCGAACGAACATAAATGTGTGGCTACGATGAGGCCAAATGAAGTTGCATAGACAATATGTGAAATCTTTGCATCTCGTTTTGACTAGCCTAGTATGGAATCGAGTCTCCTGTAATGACCGTTGCACACTAGAGAAAGTGTGAAGTCTTGTTTGACTATAGTGTCGATGCCTAGTTTGATGAGCTTACTTTGAACCATGCATGATAGATCCTAGAATTTGCCCCGTTTGTCCGATCGACTAAATAAGGCTAGCTCTTGATGTGATCTTAGGCGATTTAAAGAATGTGAACCAATTTGACATATACCCCTTTGTGGCTTGCCTTGTGAGCATGTGCGAACCTCTGTTGAACACCCCTTGAGCGTGACCTGTCTTTGGAATAAGCTTGATGAACACTAAACCTTTCTTTATCCACTACCTATAATCCTCTTGAGTTGTGGTTAATTGAATAGCCAACTTAGGCCAAAATCCTAAGTTGGGGGTGTGGTGAAATGAAAAGAAAAGGGAATGTCAAGAAGTGCAAGAAAAGTCTCCCTTAACCTGTGTTGTTGAGAAAAAGGGAACCCCTCCATTAAAAAAAAGAGAAGAAAAAGAATGAAAAAAAAAATTGTGGAATAAAGTACCAAAGAAATGGGGATTCCAAATAATCCATGGGAAGTGAATAATGGGATGACTTAAGAGCACTAGCAAAAATGATAAAGGAAAGGAAGGGGAGTGTTGTGAATACCACATCTCATGAGGATGAAAGCCACTAAGCCGAAATGACCAAACCTTTGCACTCAGCCCCATTACAAGCCTTAAAAAGACCTTTTTTATCTTGAGTAAGATGAAACAAATATCGATGGGAAAATACGGGCGAACCTATGGGTGAAAGCATGTATTGATTTCGTCTTTGTAAGAGTTAGCATTGAAATTGATTCCGAAACTTTAAATGAGTAAACCATTATGTGCAAATATGAAATCATTCTTTCTGTAAGGGTAATCGAACACTTTAGTTGAGCTTGAACTTGCATTTGAGGAAAGTATTGTGAGAATGAGATTCTTTGATATTGGTGAGTCACTATTTGTATCTTTGAAGTACACAATTGATCTTTGAATAAGTAAATTGAGTCTTGATGTGTGCATTCATGATCGAGACTTGTGTACCACCGTTCGAGACACCCTTTTTGAATGGCTGAACTTGAGTTTGCTTGAGGACAAGCAAAATTTTAAGTTGTCCTCAAATACATATTTTATCTCTATATCTGATGAAAACCTTTAAGATTCAGGCATTTGAAGTTTGAGGGAAACCATGCACACTATCGAGCAAAAAGGAGCAAAAAAAGCTAAAAGAACGAAGAAATGAAGATCTACCTATCGCCAAACCCATTCGGCGAATCGCCAATAGATCGCATATTCTCCTTTTGTACCAGTGTGTTGAGTTCTGAAGGAAAGGAGAAAATCAGCAGTGAAAAAGAGCAGTCAGCATACTACCGAGCGACTTCGCGAAGCAGTACTACATAGCCCAATGATCCAGGACACAAAGAGGCTGAAGGCCAATGATGAAAAGCGACAAAGTAGACCAAAAGGCAGATCGCCGAGTGCATTAGCGATCCCGACTTACGTCGCCGAAAGATCTTTCAGAGCACATTATCTAAAATCTATAAATACTAGTTCAGTTTTTATTCTTAGTAGCGAATTTTACCTTATTTTATTTAGTTTTAATATTATTAAGTTGAAGATAGAGTTTTGGAGATAGTCTGTTTATGTTTTGGAGAGGGTTTTGAAGAACTTGGAGCTTTCAAGGGTTTCATCTTCAAGAAATTGGAATTAGGTTTCTTGGATTCTTCACTTTTGTCTTGTTTTAAGACTTAAACTTGCATACCCATTGATGGAAACTGATATTGGTATACATCTTTATCTCTTTTACATGCATCGCTAAAACCCCAATTCTAGGGGTGTGATTTTGTGAATGTGGGTTAGAGTAGTTGTTGGGCCTTGCTTGATGATAGTCTATTTGTAGTTTAAATGTGATCTCCTTTAGTGGTTGTGGATGAACTTAATGAGTTTGTAGTTGCAAATATAATCTCATATATGTGTTTTCGGCTTGCTCGAGAGAGAGGTCATAAAACTAAGACCACTAATTGATGGCCTGTGTGAGTGGGTCGACATGAGGTTCAACTCGAGAGAAAGAACCCTAGTCCCATGTCCACACACTCAGCTCGAGAGAGTAAGTGGGTTAAGGCGTAGGCTGGTCTTTATGCGGAAGGTGGGTGTCCAAGAGGAACACATTGGAAACATGGTAAGTTGCTCGAGAAAGAGCTTATCCCCCTTAAAGTCTAGCCTACTCACAAATACTCAATGAATTTACTATCAAAAACATGTACCCAATGATTTAGTCTATCCCATATTCCTATCACATCCCAAGAATCTCATCTCCATTCTTGTATTTTTCCTTGTTTTCACTTATTTAGTTGTTTCTTGCTTACAAACCCCCATTTGATACTTGAAGCTTGCATCACCCTTTTTAATTTGTTACGTTTTCATTCGCCAAAGTCTTCAGCTACGATTAGTTTTAGCACTTTCACACTTAGCCACTAATTCTCACGCCCACTCTCTTGGGAACGATCCCAACCCTTGGTTGGGTTACTAAACTATTGTACGATCGTAGACACTTGAATCTGAAGTTGGGTCTTGATTACGCAAACATCACAGCATTTAAGGTCATCACCTCCTCTATGGCCCCTTGGCCACGCTCGCACATCGATATCCTCGCCGCAAGGTCATCAATGGTAGAGCTCAATAGTGATACGACATCATCCAGGGTAGTCTGAATCATGCCTGGAATTGAGGTCTCGAGTCTGGCAGCCCGACGATCAGTAGAATGGGCAAGATTCCCCATGCGGTGTAATGAAGACTGAGTTATCGGAGCCTCGCAGATAGCGGCAGCAGCAGGTCTAGGAGGCAGTACAGCAACAAAAGAATGTGGAGTGTCAGAAGGAGTAGCAGTAGAGGTACCTGAAGGCACAGGGGACGGAGTAGGCAAAGATGCCTCTGCGGGTACAGAGTCTGTATCTACAACTGGGGATGAATACACCGGGGTTGCCTTCTTCTTCTTCTCAGCCTGGTCCTTTAAATATTCTGCCTCAATCCTTTGGATATCAGTGGAGGATGTGGGAATCACTTCCACATCCTTCTTTTAATATCTAGGAACTCGAGCCCGTCTGCACAGCTCAGTAATGAATACTGGGAAGGGAAGAGAGGTCTGCCGCTACTTCGCCCTCATGACCATCTCTTGTGCTATAGTGATCCCCAGATTTATCCTGGTCTCCACTATGATGCAACCCAGATAGGCTACCTTGGCTAGATGGAGGATTGACTCATTTTGGGATGGCATGATAGTGTTGTTTATGAAGCCAAACCAGAATCATGCGACAATGTTAAGATCCTTCTTTTCAATCGGCACTCCAATCTCCAACCACTGAAGAGTACCATCTGATATAGCAGGGCCAACCATTTCTTCATCTTGTCCAGAGTCTTTGTCCTAATCAGGTGCTGGCACTCGTCATCAGTGTCATCGGGACATTCTAGGACAACATTAATAGCCTCGTTGTCACACTTGACCTTCATACCCTGGAAAACTACATAGTCGACCGGTTTGAATTGTTCTTCCTCCTTCTTTCTCTGTGGTATCAAGACCCTATAAAAAGCATAGAACTCCCCGACCCAATTTGGAATATATGGGCCACGGGGCTTGGTGAAGATCTAGATATTATGAGCCTTCAGACAACTCATAATCTCTGGGTTCCTATCAATCACCCTATCAGTGGACATGCGCTTCTTCTCAATAATCATCCTCAGCCCCTCAGTCTTTCATCTATTCATCAATTTAGGGGGAGGACACTACAGAGGAGGGGCTAGGACTACAACATGCTCTGGAGCTGGAGGAGGAGGAGTAATAGGTTGAGGATTCCTGATCCTAGATGGATCATTCATCATTTTAGATCATAGCTCTGCCCTCTGCTCTGCTATAAGCTCATCATTAGAAGCTACAAACTGGTGCTCCTTGTGCTCACCTTTACTTTCAGAAGTAGTGACGTGTGTGGCATAGATGCCGTCACTATCGAAGCTGACCTCCGGTGACACAGGTGCCTTCTCTTTGCCTTTGCCTTTCCCACCAGTTGTGGAAAATTTAGTGGCCTTGCTCCTGGATGTAGTTGCATCCTCGTTGAGTGCAATCCCCTTTGCTTTCTTGCGGGGTGGCATGTTCTTCCTGCAACATTAGGTTTGGCCATGTCTGCAAAACATCGGGAAAAAGTTAGAAACAGTTCAGTTAGAATTATGAAAATAGTTGCAGAAAGACTCGCTGAATCACTTTGTCTAGCTGGAACGGGTTCGCCGAAAGGATTGGCTCTAAACTTTTGACAAGTTGGCGATGGGAAGGGCCTTTCGGCGAATTGCCGATAGCTTTTGGCAAGCAAGGGCTAGCCTACCGAAAGTTACAGTGCAAAAATGCTATAGGGGTGCTGACAAAAGACGATCAAGAATACTTTCGGCGAGTCGCTGAGTTCCTTCAGTGACCTTCGGCGAATGACCGAGTTGTTCGGTGATTGACCCAACATGCCTACTTTCAACCCAACTTCTCGAATTCAACCCTGCAACCCTTGAAATTAAAATCGAAGCATGAACAACTCAAATTAAAACTAGACCCATATCGCCCATTACCCCGGAATACTCAGACTTCTCCGGTTTTGGCAAATTTGGCCAATTGATGACTTTTACCCTTAAGAATAATGTCACCCTTTCTATCATTGGGAAAAATACATCGTTCGGCACAAATACGGGCTACTTAGACTTCACCAAACTAGCTAGATGTAACACCCCACAAAATGAAGTAGGATAAAGTAGAGCCGCACATGGGTTTTATGCATTAATAACTTGTTAAAATAATGAAGAATAGCCTTTTTAGTCAATTTTAAATAGTTTGGAAGTCAAACATCAAGGGACGACCAAGACATTCAGAAACTAGTCTTTTACGTGTTGGTGTGTTCTAGTATGTTTTTCATGTTATTATCTGTTGTTTGGAGTCTAAAATAAGTGGAGGTGACCCTAGTGTCTTAATAAATGTTTTTAGGGTGAAAACGTCCGCGTATGACTCCCCGGGACCACCCTAAGGGTTCCCAAGGAGGACCCCAACCCTTGGCCAAACAAGCTGCCAAGGCAGCTTGAAGTTGTTCATGGAGGGAGTGGCTCCGCGTCGCGGAACTGCTCCACCAATGGACAAAAAGTAGATCCACGTCGTGGAGACACCGCAGACTCTACAGTCTCAAAATTTAATTTCCAGAAACTTGTGGGAACACCCCCGCGTCACGGACTTGTTTCCCGACGAAATCTGCGAAAATAAAACTCAGGTTTGACTTGTTTAAAAGGTCCAACTAAGTGAGGGGTGGTTTGGGTACTTTGGGGAATTACTATAAACGGTTATTCTACCTATTTTAGGGTATTTTAAGTAGGTTAAAACACTAAATCATAGAATTAGACCTCATTATCCAAATTGAACATTCCCTCTAAAATAAATTTTATCTATAGAACTCCAGGGAAGACATGATGAAGCTTCAAGCTAGGGCATGGGTTCCTACTAATTTCTCCTTCAAATACCTAAGGAAATTAATCACAAAGGTATGGGTATTTTATCTTTGATTCTCTTTTCAATCAAAGAGCCAAATCGAAGTGATTTCAATGTTCTTCAAAAACACTAAAAACCCCAATTTCAATTCTAAGCTTGGGTTCTTGCATTAAAGTATTTCAAATGATGATTTATGTTAATATTGATGATTTTAAGATCAAAAACTCCATGAACCGTTGCATATCTTGAAATCATAATTTTGAGTCTAAAGCGGGTCTATTGATTATGAGCTAATAATGTGATATTAATGTGTAGATTGTTATGGGCTATTGATTTATTTATTTTTCTATATTTAATTATGAGGAATTGATGGTCAATTGTGTGATATTCGATGATGGCCTTGAATGGGCAATTGCGACCTAAGGGTTTTGATGATGATGAAGTTGTGAATAGATTATTGATTCTAGTATTATAT
>JAJOOB010010958.1:0-59685 GCA_029582485.1 Solanum tarapatanum | reverse complement strand
TTTCATAATGCATATTATACATCCACAAACGATGATCCATCTACAAAAATATAGATATTCAATTATATTATAAATTAAATTTAATAATAATTTTACTAGATTAATTCATTGTTAATATATAGTTATAATAATTACTTAATAATTATAATTAAATTCAATTACTACATTAATTCAATTTCTAAAGTATATTCAAGTTCAATTTCTAAATTCAAGTTCATATTATAAAAGTTATTAGTTATATATAAAGTGCAAATCCAATAATTAGTTATATATTCAAATTCTAATTAAGTTCAATTAGTTCAAGATCTACAAACTTAATGCTTAATTAATTAATTAATTAATACTAATTAATTAAGTTCAAGTTCTAGTTAAGTTGATCAAAATTAAGTTTATATTAATTCCTAATTAGGTTTTCAAGTTATTATAAATTAATTAAGTTTAATAAAGTTCTAATTAATTTTTATTAAGTTCAAATTAATTAAGGTCAATAAGATTTTCAAGTACTACAAAATTCTAATTAAGTTCAAATAAAATCCAAGTTCTAAAAAGAAAAAAAAATAAGTTCTAATAAATTAAAGTCAACAACATTTCAAGTTCATATTCCTAATTAACTTCAATTTATAGTAAATTCAAGTTATAATTATTTATAAGTTCTAATTAAGTTGTAATTCAAATCTCTAAAATTCCAAATTCAAACTATTAGTCCTAAAATATCAAATATAATTCAAACTAGTCCTAAATTTTAAATTCAAACTAGTCTTAAAATCACAAATTCAAAGTACTCCTAGAATTCAAAAATCAAACTAGCTAGTGCTAAAATCCCAAATTCAAACTATTAGTAGTCTTAAAATCTTAAATATAATTCAAACTAGTCCTAATTAATTTCAAATTCATACTAGTCTTAAAATCACAAATTAAAAGTCTACTCCTAGAATTCAAAAATCAAACTATAAAATCCCAAATTCAAACTATTAGTAGTCCTAAAATCTCAAATATAATTCAAACTAGTCCTAAATTCCAAATTCAAACAAGTCTTAAAATCACAAATTCAATTAGTTATATATAACCTTCAAGTTCGAAGTTCAATTAGTTCAAGTTCTAATTAAAGTTAATTCATATCTAATTTCTAAACTTAATTATATATAAACTTCTAATCTATGAATTGGTTATATTCAAGTTCAAGTTCATATATTCATTCATTACATTCAAACATTCAACATATATATTCATGATATTCAAACTAACTTCTAACTTCAAATTAACACTTTACTAACTAACAATCAATCAAAATTTTAAAAAATCCTACATTCAAAAAATCTTCAATTCAAAATCCTAATAATAATCCTAATTCAAAATTTTGAAAACCCTAACAAAAATCCTAATTCACTCACGAACTAACAATGCCCATTTCAAAATATGCCTAATTTAAAAAAAAAAACCTAAATTCAAAAATCTTCAATTTTATATACCTAACTAACAATAATCAAATCAAATTAATAGTTTATTAAACACAACCCAATAAACTAAAACAATAATATACTAACTAAAAATCAACTATGATCACAAGAATTGAAAAAAAAACCTAAAATTAGGAACTAACCTTAAAATGAGAAGAGAGGCAGCAGCAGCAGCGACTATCGGCGACCGGTAAGCAGCGAGGGAAGGAGTTGGGGCGGCGTCTGGCGGCGGCGTATGGAGATGGTGGAAACGAAAAAATTGAAGAGAGAAGGGAGAGAATAGAGTGAAGAGAGAAGAAGAGAGAGAGACAACAAAACTGGAAATCCCGAACTGGTCAAGATACTTTAAAAGAAGCGACGGACAGCATCTCTTTGTCCGTCTCTTTTCTTAAATGTTTGACCAAAAAGCGACGGACTTTGAGATGCTGTCTGTCGCTTCTTTGAAAAATTAATTTAAATAATTCATTATTAATTATATATATATTTGGCGCAAAAATCCTCAAAAAAAAAAAAGTGACGGACTAAGTGATGTCGTCCAACACTTTTTTTAAAAAAATTATTTTTATTAAAAAGCGACGGATAGTGTTGCTAATGGCGTCGCTTTTTGGAGCGATGCCGTCCGTCGCTTTTATGTCCGTCGTGTTTTAGCAGTTTTTTAGTAGTGAAGTAACACAAGTAACACCAACACCTTCTAGAAGTAGCCTCTAATTTTTTAGCACTCTTCTAGATCAATTGTTGTTGTTGGATATACAGAATAAAGGTCGGTTGAGGAAGTCTTCTATTGATGGTTTGGGCCTTTCCTACTCTATTATCTTAAATTTCTTCAGTGGTGAATTTGGTTACTGCTCATTCAGAAAACCCCACTAAGAAGGCCTACGAGATGATATCGATCTCCAAAAAGAAGAAGCAACCAGAAACTTTAGGTATATCTATCTTCAATTATGTATGTAGTATTTTCTTTCTTCATCAACTCAAATTTGATCACATCCAAGTTGAATCTTGTTTTGGTACTGAATAACATTTTTCATACATAGACTTAACCGCATCTTCTTTGTTATTTGTGATTTAATGGTTTGTTGACTGAAGAACACTCTGTGTAAGATGATACATGATTGTATCTTTATTCGAGTCCTCCAATAGTCTTAGATTCTCATGAAAGTGTACTCTCGATGAACCGAGAATCCCTTGTTGATAAGCTAATTTCATTTGAGAAAAAGTAGGAGAAAATGAATCTTGGATTTGCTTCTGTTTCTCACTCCTTAAAGAATATTCTGAATCATAAGTGGAACTAAAGATTCTCATTCTATTATGACTGTACTAGCTTCCTTGTTCTTTGTGGTTTGATGATCATGTTACTGAAGCATACTAGGATGAGGAGGAGATATGCTTGTCTCCTTATCTATGTCCTCCAATAAATAAAATTTCTTTTTGAAGGTGGACTCCAGATGAACCAAGAAGTCCTTGAGGGCGTCCTTCAAGGTATTCCAAAATATTTAGAGGACTTGGATTAGGAGACAAGCATCTCCTCTCTAGCCAGTCTGCTTCGATCACAAGATTATCAAACCACAAAGAACAAGAAAGCTAGTGTAGTCATAATAGAATGTGAATCTTTAGTTCCACCTATGATTCCAGAATATTCTTTAAGGAATGAGAAACAGAAGCAACTCAGAGATTCATTTGCACCTACATTTTCTGAGATGAAATTTTCTTATCAACAAGATTTGGTTAGTTCATCCAGATTCTGCTTTCACAAGAATCCAAAATTATTGGATGAATCGAATAAGGAGACAAGCATGTCTCATCATTTACCGAGTGTGCTTTAGTTAACAGAGCATCAAATCGCAACCAACAAGGAAGCTGGAGTCAAGTCTTAGTATGCAAAATGATAATCAGTATCAAAACATGATTCAACTTGGGTATGGTCAAGCGCAAGTGGATGAAGCCATAATATTCCAAGTTGTTTTATGTGCAAGAGATAGAAGACCAAAGAGACAGATGGCACTGTAAAGGATACCTCTATTTTTTAAAATACCGCTAGAATACAATACATGTTAGAATTGAACACACAATAGAATGCATGAATTAGCCCAAATATCAATTAGCTAAACATATTTTGACCTCCCCGATGTGCAAAGGGATTAAGTGTGACATCCATCAAAATCCAAATGCGATTTTTTTTAAAGAAGTAGCACCAGTAACACCAACACCAAAATCTGCATAATTTAAGTTTTATTTTCACAGTGTCTATTTACATGAAAGTCTATGAAATGTTCCAGCACAAGAATCTCTATCCAACATAAACATCCAAAACTAGATCCATATCAATAAATGAAAGCAAGTGAAAGATAAACTGAGCAAATACGAGTCACAGTTTAGCCAATATAACATGGATTATGTTCATGGTATGACAAAATCATCCATCGATAGCTAAATCATCAATTTCTCCATAATAAGTAACAAGGGGCTAAATCAAAGCCAAGTCCTAATAAATATATAAGACTTGATGAGGAAAAGACCAATCAAGTGACCAAATTTGAATCCTACTTAGTCAACAGGTCTAAAATTATGCTAACAGTCACACAATTATCAGTAAACAAATAAGGTATTAATTTTCCATAGCATGGAGTTGGTACCTGCCTAAATTATCATCATCTCATTCATACGGAACCCAATACCCCTTAATTAAGTAATTACCAACATAAACACTTCAAATAAGAGCCTAGAAAATATCAACTTACCTTAAGTTTGAACCAAAAAGTACAAAATTATGACTTTTTTCCTTCATTGAGCCTCCGAAAGAGACTAATCCTATCAAATATGATATCTACGTAAGTATAGGAGTCCATAGACATCCATATTGCTATACTACTTTTCTGGTCCCAAAAGAAAAGCACCAAGTCCTCATGGTCAAAACAATAATTATCTTTTAAAACTAATTTAGCCATAACCTATTAGCTTTGAAACAAAGTTGGCAACCACCTAATAGCCCAAATCAGAGATCACTTTCTTATTTACCAATATAGGGTATAACATATATGTCCCGATAACATTGTTGAAAGTAGAAAAAAATCATAAAGCAATTGAAATATTTTGATGCAAGAATCAAGAATCGTTCGTGAATTTTCCGTAACAACATGCAATTAATTTACCAAAACCATCTTGAGAAATCACCAATTTGAGATTTTAGTCTAGCATAAATTCATGTAAAACTAACTGATGATGTTAGAAACCATATCTTGATGATATCCGATGATTACCCATTGATTTTTCTCTCAGAAGTCATGTTTTGATGTCCAAAAAGTTCTCTCAAATGAAATAACTTGGAGCAATATATTTTTATGATATAACAAGGATATGCATCTGATATTTTCAAATATGTTGCACTAGAAAATCCGAAACATTAATTTATGCTAAAATAACAATAACTCTCTCATATGACATTGAAATTTATCGATTCTGCTTCCTAGTTGTTTAGTTGAAACTCAATTTCAAGCTCATCTTCCCAATAAAATACATTTTTTCTTGTTACAGATTTATTTCATATTTTATAAGAAATACCTAAGAGAAACCTTTTAGAATTACAACAAACACTCCATATCGGTCCTATAAATCATCCTCAATTTTTTGGAAATGTTTAAATAAAATTTTCTATCTCTATAACTAAAAAAGACCTTTGAGTCATTAAAATGTTATGCTTGAAACAATATTAAAACTAGTTCGAAACTCATTGAAATCAAACAAAAATTTGTGGACAAGTCATAAATAATCATACAAACATGTCGGAACAATAAAATCTTGAATTCAAGTTTTCTTAGTCAATTTTTTAATAGATTCCAATTCTTAATTTAAAATTCTTTATGAATGCAAATCGATTGTTCAAAATTCATTTGAAATCCCATATGCTAATCAATCAGAAATACATTTTGAACCTATTGAAATCATTGAATCACCGATCTGAGGTCATCTTGATCTACTATTGATTGTGCTCTATGTAAACTGAACTATAAACTCAATCAATGATCCAAAACACTCTGGAGCGCTTCAGGGTCTATGCAAAACATTCAATAAAAGAATAAATCATCTCTAAACATCTCAAAAATGTCAAAACTAGAATATGAGTTCCTTCTTGATTTTGACTTTGGTCAAAACTGTCCATTATTTAACTTAAGAAATTCTAAGAAAAAAGTTCTCCTCAATACTCACCCAAATTTCTCGAAATTGGGAGAGAGGTGAGTAAGAGAAATACATGCAAACCCTCTTGGATATAGTGTATCCGGATAAATTACACCTAATTTGACTTGCATGTATGTAAGATATATGTATTTATTCCTCTAGAAAAAAATGTAATTTGGGAAGCTGTTATTTCTGCATATATTTAGGCAACAATAATAGTGTGTTTTGGTGTTGTTTCCTCTAGAAAAAAATGCTAGCAAACCTTTTGTTTATATTTTAGGATCAGAGAACATCTTTCTCTTCAATGCTATTTTTTTAACCATGGCATCAAAGAAGAAAGGTTCAACATATTTTTTTTAATATTACATCGATTGTAGCAGATAGAAAAAAATAAAAAACTTTTTGGTTTTAGGATCTTATAAAAAATGAGAAAACATATTTTCTCTTTTCTTCTTTCTCTTTCTTCACTTCCCACCATTAATGGGTAAATTTAAAAAAACTTTATTTTCTTCTTGGTTTCAATTCGTGGAACAACTTTTAGATCTTTTTGTCTAAAATAAAACTCCTCTTCAGATAATCAAATATGTGTAGAAATTTTGTGTTTTTTTCAATTTTTGTTTTCAGTTTTGTTAAAAAAAGAACAGGTTTTTTTGTATTCCTATTTGTTTAGTGAAAAAACTTTTTTTTTTCATTTTTAGATCTATTGCAAAAAAAAATCAAAACTTGTTGTAGATTTGTGGAACAATATTTAGGTCTTTTGTCTTAAAATAATAGTTTTTTAGATATTTAGATCTTTGTAGAATTTTATTTTTTTCCATTTTCCGTTTTCAAATCTATTCAAAATAAGAACAAGCTTTTTGAATTCGAACCTTTTAGTGATTAAGAGTAAATGTTCTTCATTAAAACTATAACTTGTTTATACAATGACCTAACAACAATAAAGAAATCCATAATGTGAGTTCTCAAAAAAAAAAAAACATAAGCTTGAACATTAGTTTTTACTATTTTATCGTATTCTACCCATAGAAATATAATACAATTATTCCACAATTAGCTAATCGAACTAGGCTTGATTGTAAAGATCTATCATATATACGTGATTCTCTGAAATCTAACATTTCAAATGTTGGGCAAATTATCTATCTTGCATAAAATAACTTTTTTTTCAATACATAATTATTAAATTATTGTACCAAAATTTTATTTATTATACAAAATTTTGATTTACCAAACCAAACTTTGAGAGTTATGTATTATGTATCTGCTCTTAATTACCAATTACAAAAATCAAATTTTCAAAATACCAAATCAAACATCAAACATTCACCCCTTCTAGTCTCATATATTAATTATATTAACAAAAAAGTATAAAGAAAGGTAACATAAGCCTAACCTCCAGTTAATCATACTTTTGGTTACACTTGTCAAAGACCAAATCGGTAAACCTTACACAATAAAATATGAGGACTCTTCCAATTTACTATAAATAAGGGAAACTTGTGAGAGTTTTTCTTCCTAGAGAGTGATAGTGTCACGACCCGAGCCTACACCCTGGACATGGCTGGCACTCTAGAACCATTGTTGGTCCCAAAGCAAACCCTCATCCTTGCTGACTACAAGCGGAAAACTAACTCAAGCATACATAAGCTTAGAACTGAATTAAATTCAAAAAAACTCAAATACTCAACTTTAAAATTATCTAAACAATATTCAATAGATAAACTCAGAGTTCTTAAAAAACAACTCAAAGAAGATACATATTGAAAACTACTCAACTTTGTCTATCTATAAAACCTCCACTATTACAGAAGGATAATGGGACAAGACCCACGACATCTCCAAACTATTAACTGTATGGTAAAGGTGAAATCCTCTGGAATACAAGAAGGCTCACTAAAGCTGGCTGGAACAGCAAGTGGTATCAACGAAGCTTCTGTTGATGACCTTTAATATTTGTATCTACATCATAAAAGATGTAGGCCAGATGGCATTAGTACATGAAATGTACGATTATGTAAGGGAAATTCTAAAGCATAAACATAAGCTTGAACTGATGGAAAAGAAGTATACTTACCTCTTCTAAACTAACTTAACTCAACTCAACTCAATGAAACATAGTTCAACTTAACTCAGAGAAATAGGGGTCAACTCAATAATAAGATACTCAACTCAGTGAAATATAGTTCAACTCAACTTAGAGAAATAGGGCTCAACTCAACAATAAGATACTCAACTCTGGATACTCAAGGATAAAACAACAATAAAAGATGCAATATATAGAATGCTTTTAAAACAATAGCTAATAACTCAATTCTATGCAAAAATACAATAATAACTCAATTTTATGCAAAAATAAAATAGTAAATCTTATTTGGGAGATTCTCTAACCGACAACCATCACTATGAGCTATGTGATGATACAACATCTCACCCACGCTGCCAGAACTATCATATACCTTGCCGAGTGTAGAATACCTCAACTAAGTGGATCCACTAGTCTATGCTAAAAACAATTAGGAATCATCTAAAAATTATGACCCTTTCTACCCACGTTGACCACATGGTTTATGGGGGCTGTGAGTTGTTAGAAATCTCCCCCATATCGGTACTCAATATTACTCCCAAAATATAACTTAGCTAATATGTTTTAAAGAAAAAATTTCCTCTTCCTCAAATTTGAAATTATTACTCAAAATATTGCTCTTAAAAGAGATAGAAAAATTATTCTGGAACTCTTTTGCAAATCGATGTTTCCTCTCATCTTAAATGTAAAAAACATTTGCTCTTGGGAATAATTAGTTTCCATATATCATTTCAATGAAAATGAACTAAAATCTACTCTTCCTCAACTCAAATTCTCAAGTCTTAAAACAAGTTTTAAAAAGGTTTGCAAAAGACTTCTCAAAAGACTCAAAAGAACTCTCAAGAATTGACTCTTAACTCTACCTTGAATTTGAATTATGAATTCAAGGTTATGATTCATGTTATGAATGATTTCTAGATGTTTAGAAGTAGCTTAGAGTAGTTAGAATCAATAGGGAGTAAAAGAACCAATTGAAAGAACTCAGACGGAGAAAAAGACTAAAAACAGGTCGCGGTAGGCAACCTTGGCGCAATGAGTGGCACAGGGCACCACCCCATGAACTACAGAGGAAATTTTCTAGCGCACTGCTGGGGCGACGCACCAGCCCCTAGCATAGAAACCCTGATGGATTTTCTTCCTCATTTTTTGACCCGAATTCACCTAGAATCGAATGGTTTGGTCCCCAATAACTTAGATTCGAATACCCAACATAAGTACATGACTTTCTACTCAAAACAACCCTCAAATAACTAAATTTTATCTCAATAACTCATCAAAATCCCAACAATAAAGATTACAAATGGAATTTCAAGAAAACTCATCAAGAACTCAAATCCTTCAACTTTGAGGATGAAACTGCATTAAAATAGCATGATTGGCGTGTGGGTGAATGAAAGAAACACAATAAGAAATCACATACCTCAAAGAACTAGCTTCTTGACAAAATCTTGGATTTCTTGAATGAACGCTTGAAACTTTGAACTTTTTCTCCACTTGATTCTTCTCTTTAAAACCCTAAATGCTTTGGGAATGAATGAAATTGATTCTATTTAGTTTAGACCCTTGTTTGGGATTAATCCGCCTTTATAATTAGTAGGGGTAAGGAAAATACTAAAATACCCCTCCTTAGTTCGGGTGGAAAGGCCCTATGAAGAGAGATTGCACTCTAACGGTCATATCTCCCTCATACGAGCTCAAAATTTAGCAAACCCATTGGTGTTGGAAAGAGGACTCAGTGATCTTTCATTTGATTTCTTATGAGTCTCCTAACTTATTATGCGCTAAAAGTTATGGTCGTTTGAAGTTGACCAAAACCTTAGAAGAACTTAGGAATGATTTGAATGAACTCTCTTTAGTTCTTTTTGGAACTCAAGGTGCTACATCAAGTGACCTTAATACTTAAGAGAATTTTGAATTCCTTGGTCAAATCTTACTCACTACGAAGAATGGTTCAAGTCTTAGCTAAAAAATCTTTTGGGGTTGTACATTATCTTCCCGTTGGGATCATTCGTCCTCGTATGAAGGCTGGACTGGGTATGGAATGGGGTTACTCTCACTATCTCTTCTAACTCATTAACTTTCCTACTAACATAGGATAGACTGATCCGTACCAAAAGTTGGGGCCAACTATAGCACCTAAATCAAGAACGATGTTGTTGTGAACATGACCATGCTCTTTGTGAAGTTACCTTATCTGAAACAAAGGACGTCTAGCCATGAAGTAAGACTAGGAATATTATGACTCATTACTTGCAATTCATAGCCCCAACAAGGTTACATGAATCCTCTTACCAATGTCTGAGTCTAATGGTATGCTCTTGCTGTATTGAAGCTTAACCCAAAATCCTAAGGTTCGGGCTCTATACCTCTCTATAGGGAGTCTCCTCCCAAGAACATTACTTTTTACCACCACATATAATCAACATTGGGATCATATCAATAACCACCTAATGTTTAACAACACCACTTTTATCTCTCATCTTACTAGTGAAACATAGTTCAACTCAATAATAAGATACTCAACTCAGTGAAATATAGTTCAACTTAACATAGAGAAATAGGGTTCAACTCAATAATAAGATACTCAACTCTGGAAACTTAAGAATAAAGCAACAATAAAAGATGCATTGTATATAAAGCTTTTAAAACAGTATCTAATAACTCAATTGTATGCAAAAATACGATAATAACTCTATTGTATGAAAAAAAATACAATAGTAACTCTTATTTGGGAGATTTTCTAACCGCCAACCATTATTATGAGCTATGTGATGATATAGCGCCTTGCCCACACAACCAGAACTATCATATACCTTGCTGGGGTATAGAACTCCTCGACTAAGTGGAACTACTAGTCTATGCTAAAAATAAATAAAGAACCATGTAAGAAGTATAACCCTTTCTACCCACGTTGGCTACATAGTTTAAGCGAGTTGTGAGTTGTTAGGACTCTCCCCCATATCAGTGCTCAATACTACTCCCAAAATATAACTTAGCTCATATATTTTAATATTAACATTTCCTCTACCTCAACCTTGATATTATTACTCAAAATATTTCTATTAAAAGAGATAGTACTCAGAACTACTCATGAAGTCTTTTGGAAATCGGTGTTTTCTCTCATCTTAAATGTAAAAACATTTGCTCTAGAGAATACTTAGTTCCCATATATAATTTTAAAGAAAATGAACTCAACTCTATTCTTCCTTAACTCAAATGCTCAAGTCTTAAAACAAGTTCGAGAAAGGTTTGCAAAAGACTTCTTAAAAGACTCGAAAGATCTCTCAAGACTTGACTCTTAACTCTACCTTGAATTCGAATTCAAGGTTATGATTCATGTTATGAATGATTTCTAGATGTTTAGAAGTAGTTTAGAGTAGTTAGAATCAATAGGGAGTAAAGAAACCCATTGAATGAACTCAGACATAGCAAAGGACTGAAAACAGGTAGGCCAAGGAAACCCTGGTGCACTGAGTGGCGCAGGGCGCCAGCCCTTGAACTATAGAGGAAAGTTTTTGGTGCACTACAGTGGCGGCGCGCCATCCCCAAGCCTAAAAACCCCGATGAATTTTCTTCCTCGTTTTCTTACCCTAATTCTCCTAGAATCAAATGGTTTCTTCCCCAATCACTTAGATTCTAATACCCAACATAAGTACACGATAATCTACTGAAAACAACCCTCAAATCACTAACTTTTATCTCAAGAAGTCATCAAAATACCAACAATCAAGATTACAAATAGAATTTTAAGAAAACTCATCAAGAACTCAAATCCTTCAACTTTGAGGATAAAATTGCATTAAAATACCATGATTGGTGTGTAGGTGAATGAACCCAACACTATGAGAACGCATATACCTCAAAAACCTAGGTTCTTGGCAAAATCTTTAATTTTTTGAACGAACGCTCGAAACTTTAAACTTCTTCTCCTTTTGAATTTTCTCTCTAAAACCCTAAACGCTTTGGATATGAATGAAACTGCTTCTAATCAGTTTAGACCCTTAGTTGGGTGTAATTTACGTTTAGACTAAGTGGGGGTAGGCAAAAGACTAAAATACCCCTCCTTAGTTCTGGTAGAAAGGCACTATCTAGAGAGGTTGCACTCAAACGGTCATATCTCCGGCATACGAGCTTGAAATTCAGCAATCTTGGTGGCGTTAGAAAGAGGACTTAGAGAAATTTTATTTGATATCTTATGGGTCTTCTAACTGATCATGTGCTAAAAGTTATGGTGATTTGAAGTTAAGCAAAAACTTAGAAGAACTTAGGAATGAATTGAATGAACTCTCTTTAGTTCTTTTTGGAACTCAATGTGCTACATCTATGTCACACCCCAAACTCGAGGGAGCAACTGGCTCCTAATGCCAAAACTCAGGCCTGAGCCGACCCTGCTAAACGATTTGCTACTAGCGCATGGCAGCCACACACAATTAAGAAAACAAACAAGTATATCTAGGCTTAAAACTAAGCCATCGGCCGGCAAGGCCCCTGTCAACTGATCTATAAAAGAAATAGCTACTCCCAAGAGATCATATAAATAAATAGCCAACTAGCACAGAAGTCCTGATTGGGACGTCGAGGCCACCATGATATCTATACCAAAACTAAAAGCAGGTATATATCATTACAATACCTCAAACAGCCACAAGCTTCAGCAAAACAACAGCATAGGCTAGTATGGCCATAACGTAGCTATACACCCCCACACACTAGTCTGCAAGCCTCTAAGAGTAGTAAATATTAGGGGTACAGGATCCCAGCCGAACCATAAAGATATATACAACAAAAGGTAACAAATCTCCCAACTCTGGCAGCTCCGAAAAAAAGGGCAAGCAAACCGAATAAAAGTTAATCCTGCTGCTGAGGAGGTCTACTCAGTCGTCTGTCAGGACCTGCATGCATGAATACAGCGCCCCCAAGGCAATAAGGAATCAGTACAAAATAATGTACAGAGTATGCAAGGCAATAGACTATGAGGAAGTATCCTGGTATACTTGAATAATCTGATAAATAAATCAAGAATAAGATAAGTGTAATGACCTACTCCTAAATCTAAACTTATCAAAAATAATAAAACAATAACCTACGCAAGCCCTCATAACCTCGGCAGGTACAAACAGCACACAAAACCACCTACTCAGGCCCCATAAGCCCGAAAGGTGCCAATCAGCCTATATACCCCTATCGGTAGTCCCCTAATCCCATAGGCAATCACATAGCCCACTTAGGCATTAATATAGCCTCATAGGTAGCACATAGCTCTCTTAGGCATCAACATAGCTTATAGACAACTCTTAGCCCTCTTAGGCAACAACATGGCCCTGTAGGAAGCACATAGCTGTCTTAAGCGTCAATATAGCCCTGTGGGCAACTCATAGCCCTTCTAGGCATCAATATAGCCCTGTAGGCAACTCATAGCCTTTTTAGGCATCCATATAACCTTGTAGGTAGAACATAGACTTTCTAGGCATAGATCACACTCCTGCAGCTAACCACAATAACCCCAAGGGCAACAATAACAATCCAATCGCTAAAAGCGAGCAATTTAGTTATAAGCAACCTATACAAATAGCCTCTAAGTCATGTCCAACACAGGGACGCTACTAACTAAATAAGAATCCCGATAAGGGAGGATTATATCAACTCGAGCAACCAACAATCAACAATAATGGCTACAAATGTAACAAGGATAACAACCCAATTACATTGCTCCTAAGCTTTAAGGAAACATGCCGTAAGTAGGGAATAACCTTAACATACCTTTCCAATGAACGCTCGAAAGACCGTAGTTCCTTATGTCCTAAGCTTCGGAAATACTATATATACACAACTTGTACGCACCTATAAACAGTTCATAATTAATCTTAAATCGGTAGATTTGCCATATTACCCCTACTTGTCGAAACGTCCGTAGAAATTCATAAAAACAACCATAAAAGGGTCCCAAAATGATTACATTAGTTAGCCAACTGTAAACCTTGAAGAAACACCAATAACTACTTATATCTTCAAAAACCAACTCCAAACGCAGCTAATAGAAAGGAAAAATGATTACCACGTGTAGGGATTGTATTTCTAGGCACGGGGGCAATGTCTAATGGTAGAAATCGTCAAAAACTAACCTTCATCATGCTACAACTCCATAGGAACTCTTTCTTAAGCTTTCTCTCTGGTTTGTAACTGAAATGGAATGTTTTCATGGCTTAAAACGTTAAATAAGCCGACATACCATATTTTTTACCCGACCCGGATTCTGCCCCGGCAGTCCCTAGTAAAAACCTCATAACTTTTTGCTCTGATGTCTGTGTGATACAGGGTTTTGTGCATTGCAAACTAGACTCGTAGGCCTTCGATTTAATGGGTGATAGGCCTTCTATATTTTTATATATTGGGAGAAAACATCCAAGACATTTGACCCAAAGTTTAGACAAATCTTTAAAAAAGAACTTACAATAACTTTTGCCAACTTTTATTTTGCCACTTACATAAATTCAAAACTTGAGATACAACCCTTGAACACTTAAAATATGACATACCACATCATTTTTAATTATATTACTCACCCTCGTTGTCTTTCCATGAAGATACGAGTTAATTTAGACATTTTGGAAAGTCGGGGTGTTACATCCTTCCCCCCTTAGAAACATTCGTCCTCGAATGAAAAAAAAATCTAAGTCACGCGGTTAAGTTTGTCACTATCCCGGAACCTAAAATGCAAAAAGTATAACCTAGGTGTCTCATATGACGACTTAAATTGCTAAGCACTATAGCTCTGCAATAACAGTGCGAGCAAATATCCAACAACAACACCAATAATAATAATAAGCAACGATATAAAAAAAATTAGATAGGCATCTTACCTCACTGCACCAATATAAATTGTTATGCCATCACCCTTGGATATGAAACAAGTGAGCATATTTGGACCTCATGCCATCCTCAGCTTCCCAAGTCACCTCTTCTCTATTCTTGTTTCTCCACAATACTTTAACCGAAGCCACCTCTTTGGTCCTCAATTTATGGACCTGCCGATCTAATATGGCAACTGGAGTTTCCTTGTAGGACAACTCCTCTGTGATCTGAACATCCTCAACTGGGACAACCCTAGAAAGGTCTCCTACACACTTCCGTAGCATAGATACATGGAAAACTGGATGAACAGATTCTAGCCCCAAAGGCAATTCTAACTCATAAGCCACTCGTCCTACCCTCCGAATGATCCGGTATGGCCCAATGAATCTTGGACTAAGCTTGCCTTTTTGGCCAAATCTCATAACCCTCTTTATAGGCGAGACTTTTAAGAATACCCAGTTATTGACGCAAAACTCTAAGTCCCTTCGTCACACATCTGAGTATGACTTCTGTCGGCTTTGAGTTGTTAGCAACCTCTCCCGTATGAGCTTGACCTGCTCCACTGTCTGTTGTACTAAGTCGGGTCCAATCAACCCGGGCTCACCTACCTCGAACCATCCAATGGGGGATCTACATTTTTGCCCATACAAAGCCTAATAAGGTATCATCCCAATGCTGGAATGATAACTATTATTATATGCAAACTCTATAAGAGGTAAGTAGTCATCCCAACTCCCCTTGAAGTCTAGTGTACACGCCCGTAGCATAACCTCGAGTGTCAAAATTATGCGCTCAGCCTGGCCATCTGTCAGAGGGTGAAAGGCTGTACAAAGATTAACTTATGTCCCTAGTCCTTTCTGGAAGGACTTCCAGAAGTTGGTGGTGAATTGTGCTCCTCTATCAGAGATAATAGATATTAGGACATCGTGTAGCCTAAAAATCTCCCTAATATAGAGCCCTGCATAGTTTTCGGCTGTAAAAGTAGCCCTGACTGGTAAGAAGTGGGCTGATTTTGTTAGTCTATCAACAATTACCCAAATAGAGTCAAACTTGCAACGCGATCGAGGTAACCCTGTAATAAAATCTATATTAATTGCTTCCCATTTCCACAAAGGAATGGCTATCTCTTAAACTAGCCCAGCGGCCTTTTGGTGCTCAACCTTCACCTGTTGGCAGTTAGGACACTATGCCACAAACTCAGCAACATCATTCTTCATCCCGTGCCACCAATAGATCTCCTTAATATCATTGTACATCTTCGTCGAACCAGGGTGAATAGAATAACGGGAATGATGTGCCTCTTCCATAATCTGATGCGGAAGCCCTGCAACATTTGGAACACACAATCGACCGCTATATCTAAGGACTCCATCTCCTGCTATATCAAATGCTAAAGTCTGTTGATTTTGAGCCTTGGTTCTGAGCTGCTCTAAGCTAGGATCCTCTTGTTGCCATGATTTTACTTCTACAACTAGAGATGATACGGCTGTGTCCTGAATTGTTACCCCATTATTTTCTGCCTCTAACAATCTGACTCCCAAGCTAGCTAACTAATGAAGCTCTCACGCTAGCCCACACTTCTCAATACCTAAATATGATAAACTACCCATAGACCTTCGACTGAGGGCATCAGCAACCACATTCGCCTTTCCTGGATGATATAAAATGTCCACATCGTAATCTTTCAGTAATTCAAGCCATCGACGTTGTCGCAGATTTAACTCATTTTGTCTAAAGATATATTAAAGGCTTTTATGATCTGTGAAGATGTCAACTTGAACGCCATACAAATAGTGTCTCCAGATCTTTAGCGCATGCACAACTGCAAACTCTAAATCGTGGGTCGGATAGTTCTTCTCATGCTTTCTCAACTACCTTGAAGCATATGCGATAACCTTACCATGTTGCATTAGAACACATCCCAACCCAACACCAGAAGCATCACAATACACCGCATAGCCTTCTGAACCGTCTGGCAATGTAAGAACTGGTGCTGATGTCAACCTGTCCTTCAGCTCCTGGAAACTATGCTCACAAGCCTCAGTCCACTTATACTTAGTTGCCTTTTGAGTCAGCTTTGTTAATGGGGCTGAAATTGAAGAAAACCTCTCTACAAACCTTCTATAGTACCTAGCTAACCCTAAGAAACTATGAACCTCTGTCGGAATCATGGGTCTGTGCCAAGTCTTTACTGCCTCAATCTTTTGTGTATCAACCGCAATGCATGAATCTGATACAATATGGCCTAAGAAAGCTACAGAGTCTAACCAGAACTCACACTTAGAAAACTTTGCATAAAGTTGTCGGTCTCGAAGAACCTGAAGGACTATTCGCAGATGATTTTCATGCTCATCTATTGAACAAGAATACACCAAAATACCATCAATAAATACAGTCACAAACAAGTCTAGATACAGCCTAAATATACTATTCATCAAGTCCATGAACACTGCTGGGATATTAGTTAATCCAAAAGACATTACCAAGAACTCAAAGTGTCCATATCTAGTTCTAAAAGTTTTCTTTGGAACGTTTTTCTCCTGAACTCGTATCTGGTGGTACCCTGATCTTAAATCAATCTTTAAGAATCATTTAGCACCTTGTAACTGATCAAACAAGTCATCTATCCTCGAAATGGTATACTTATTCTTTATAGTTGCCTTATTTAGTTGTCGGTAATCGATACACATTCTTAATGAGCCATCTTTCTTCCTTACGAACAACACAGGTGCACCCCATGGTGAAGCACTAGGTCTAATAAAGCCTTTATCCAGTAAGTCTTTCAGCTGATCCTTCAACTCATTTAGCTCAGCAGGAGCCATTCTATAAGGAGGGATAGATATGGGTTGTGTACTTGGTATCATATCAATAGCAAAATTAATTTCCCGTTCGGAGGGATACAGGGAGCTCGTTTGGAAATACATCTTGAAACTCATTAACTATTGAAATAGACTGAAGAGTTGGTGGTTCTGCATCTATATCATGAACGTGAACAAGATGATAAATACAACCCTTGGTAATCATCCTCCTCGCCTTAAGATAGGAAATAAACTTACCTTTCGGCGTTGCTGTATCGCCTTTCCATTCCCAAACTGCCTCTCCTGGAAAGTGGAATCTAACAATCTTTGTCCGGCACTCAACATTAGTATAACAAGACGCTAACCAGTCCATACCCATAATAATGTCAAAATTGACCTTCTCTAACTCTAGGAGATCTACCGAGGTCTGACGGTTGATAATTTCTACCGTGCAACCTAGATAGACTCTCCTGGCAACAATAGACTCACCAACTGGTGTAGATACAATAAATGGTCGATCTAATGACTCTGCTACTATACAAACTTCCCCACAATAAATGGAGTAACATAAGACAGAGTAGATCCAAGATCTATCAAAGAATAAACACAATGAGAGCAAATAATCAATGTACCTATCACAACATCAGGTGATGACTCTGAGTCATGTCGGCCAGTTAATGAATACGTACGGTTCTGTCCACTTCCAGAACTAGATGCTCCGTCTCTACCTCCACCTCTACCTCTACGTGCTGAAGTCTGGGGTCCACGCCCTGTAGATTGTGCTGATGAAGAGGAACCTACTATTGACCTGGTTGATTGACCTATACCACCCTGACCTATGGTAGGGCAGTTTCTCCACTCATGCCCCTCCTGTCCACAAGAATAACAACTTGTGGAACCCTATCTACACCTCCCAAAATGCATCCTACCGCAAGTAGCGCAATGCGGTGGGGCTGTCCTAGCCTGGCCTGAACCCCTCTGTTGCTGCGAGCCTGATGCTCGTGAACCCTCACCTAAGCCTGACTATTCCTGACAATCAAAGCTACTACCCTGGAACTGTTGTGGTGGAGGTATAGGTGGCCTAATAGAATATCGGGGTCTGGCACCACCCTGAAAATCTCCATGTGAACCAGCGGGCCTAGTCCTCTTCTGTCTCTCTCTCTCGACCCTCTCACTCATATACTGTAAATGTCGGCGATCCCCTATACCTTGTGCAAATGCCTAAATTCGCGAGATATTCATATTATCATTTATTGCAGTGGTAGAACAATCATCGATATAGTGTAAGTCGAGCCCTCCCACAAATCTACACACCCTATCATACATCATATCAATAAATGCTGGTGCATATCTTGCCAATGAATTAAATCTCAGCCCGTACTCTCAGACACTCATGCTGCCCTGTCGGAGGTTCAGAAACTGGTCCACCCGGCCATCCCTAATCTCTCGAGGCAAATAGTGATCTATGAAAGCTTCTATAAAGCTATCCCAAGTGGGTAGGGATGCATCTTTTACCCTAGATCTCTCCCAACTATCGTACCACAATACTGCAACATCGCGCAATCGAAATGCTACTAACTTAACTGACTCAGTCGCTAAGGCATGCATGACTCTAAATATCCTATGAAGCTGATCAATAAAGTGTTGAGGGTCTTCTCTGCGATTTGTCCCTGTAAACTGTGGAGGATTCAAGGCAAGTAATTCATGAACTCTAGAACTTCCGGGCCCTTCAGAAGGTCCGGCAACATCTGGCGCAACTGGTCGGTACTGTGCAGCTACTAACTGTGCTAACATACATATTGCACTCTTGAAATCTTGATCAGATGGAATAGGAGGAACTAGAGGTGGTATTGCTAGTGGAGCAGGAAATCCTGTAGCCCTCGTAGGCTCCTGAGGCAATGGAAAAGCTATAGGGGGCTGAGAAGATGTCTCCCCCTGGGTCTCACAATAGGCTACCTCCACATGTGGTACCTTGTTGGTACCCTCGTTTGCAGTTGTATCTAGCCCCTGGCTATTTGTGGTCTGTCTAGTGTCAGTCATCTCTATCTGCATACAAGTATCAATTATAAGTCAGAAACCTCAACCCTTAAGACACCGCTCTATAGCACGAGGTGAGCAAAAGAAGGATAGTCATTCTAACATGCCTGGTAACTTCTTGCTTATCAGATGTGGTGCACAACACATTTATAAACAAGACTCTACTAGACATGGCTTGCAGACTCCCTAGGATACGATTTTGCTCTGATACCAATTTTATCACGCCCCAAAATCGAGGGGCGCAACTGGATCCTAACGCCAAAACTCATACCCGAGCCGACCTTGCTGAACCATTTGCTACTAGCGCATGGCAGTCACACGCAATCAAGAAAACAAACAAGTATATCTCAGCTTAAAACTAAGCCCTCGGCCGGCAAGGCCCATGTCAACTGATCTATAAAAGAAACAGCTACTCCCAGGAGATCATATAAATAAATAGTCAACTAGCATAGAAGTCCTGATTAGGCCGTCGAGGCCACCATGATATCTATACCAAAACTAAAATAAGGTATATATCATTGCAATACCCCAAACAGTGCACAAGCTTCAGCAAACCAACAACATAGGCCAGTATGGCCATAACATAGCTATACACCCCACACACTAGTCTGCAAGCCTATAAGAGTAGTAAAGATTAGTGGAACAGGGCATCAGCCTACCCATAAAGATATATACAACAAAAGGTAACAAACCTCCCAACTCTGGCAGCTCCGAAGGAAAGGGCTAGCCAATCGGATAAAAGTCAATCCTGCTGTTGAGGAGGTCTACTTTGTCGCCTATTAGGACCTGCATGCATGAATGTAGCGCCCCCAAAGCAATGGGGTATCAGTGCAAAATAATGTACAGAGTATGAAAGGCAATAGACTATGAGGAGGTATCCTGATATACTGCAACAATCTAATAAATAAATCAAGGATAAGTTAAGTGTACTGACCTGCTCCTAAATCTAAACTTATCAAAAATAATAAAAACAACAACCTACCCAAGCCCCCATAAGCTCGACAGGTACAAACAGCACACAAGACCACCTACTCAGGCCCTCATAAGCTCGGAAGGTGCCAATCAGACTATATACCCCTATCGGTAGTCCCCTAACCCCGTAGGTAGTCACATAGCCCTCTTAGGCATTAATATAGCCCCGTAGGCAACACATAGCTCTCTTAGGCATCAACATAGCTTATAGACAACTCATAGCCCTCTTAGGCAACAACATGGCCCTGTAGGAAGCACATAGCCTTCTTAGGCATCAATATAGCCCTATAGGCAACTCATTGCCCTTCTAGGTATCAATATAGCCCCGTAGGCAACTCATAACCCTTTTAGGCATCCATATAACCCTGTAGGTAGAACATAGACTTTCTAGGCATAGATCACATTCCTGCAGCTAACCACAATAACCCCAATGGCAACAATAATAATCCAATCGCTAAAAGCGAGTAATTTAGTTATAAGCAACCTATTCAAATAGCCTCTAAGTCGTGTCCAACACATGGACGCTACTAACCGAATAAGAATCCCGATAAGGGAAGATTATATCAACTCGAGCAGCCAACAATCAACAATAATGGCTACAAATGTTACAAGGATAACAACCCAATTACATTGCTCCTAAGCTTTAAGGAAACATGTCGTAAGTAGGGAATAGTCTTAAAATACCATTCTAATGAACGCTCAAAAGACCGTAGTTCCTTCTCGAAAGTTGTTCCTTATGTCCTAAGATTCACAAATACTATATATACATAACTTATACACAGCTATAAACAGTTCATAATTAATCCTAAATCAGCAAATTTGCCATATTGCCCCAACTTGTCGAAACGTCTGTAGAAATTCATAAAAACAACCATAAAAGGGTCCCGAAATGATTACCTTAGTTAACCAAGTGTAAACCTTGAAGAAACACCAATAACTACAAATTTATATCTTCAAAAACCAGCTCCAAACGCAGCTAATAGAAGGGAAAAACGATTGCCACGTGTAAGGGATTACGTTTCTAGGCACAGGGGCGATGTTTAAAGGTAGAAATCGTCAAAAACTAACCTTCATCATGCTAGAACTCTATAGGAACTTTCTCTTAAGGTTTCCCTCTAGTTTGGAACTGAAATGGAATGTTTTCATGGCTTAAAACGTTAAATAAGCCGACATACCATATTTTTTACCCAACTCGAATCCGACCCGGAATCTACCCCGGAAGTCCCTAGTAAAATCCTCATAACTTTTTGCTCTGATGTCTGTGTGATACGGGGTTTTGTGCGTTGCAAACTAGACTCGTAGGCCTTCGATTTAATGGGTGATTGGCCTGCTAACTTTTAATATATTGGGAGAAAACATCCAAGACATTTGACCCAAATTTTAGACAAATCTTTAAAAAGGAACTTACGATAACTTTCGCCAACTTTTATTTTGCCACTTAACTTCAAAACTTGAGATACAACCCTTGAACACTTAAAATATGACATACCACATCAATTTTAATTTATTACTCACCCTCCTTGTCTTTCCACGAAGATACGAGTTAATTTAGACGTTCTTGAAAGTTGGGGTGTTACAATCTAGTGAGCTTAATACTTAAGAAAATTTTAAATTCATCGATAAAATTGTACTCACTACGAAGAATGGTTTGAGTCTTAGCTCAAACATTTCCGAGGTGTTACATGTAGATTAATTTGAATACACTTTATGTAGGAACCATTTAAGGGGAAAATGCTCCTTAAATAGTTTTTTAAAGCCTGAATTTGAAACCCTTAATTAATGAAAAGTGAATAGATCTTATCAATCTCACAATACCTCTTATTGATTAAGATTACATGTTCTTCATTATAGCTATAACATGTTTTCACAATGGCATAGCCACAATAAATATATACTCAATGTGAGTTCTAAAAAGTTAACACATACACTTTAACATTATTAATTACTTACTATTTTTATCATTTTATTAACCGTACAAAATTACATACAGTTATCCTAGGGATAATGCATAAGTACCCCCTAGACTATGAAAAATATTTTAGAGACACACCTAAACTTAACTAAGGTCCTTTTATGTCACGACCCGAGCCTACACCCTGGACGTGGCCGGCCTCTAGAACCATTGTTGGAGCTCAAGCGAACCCTCATCCTGTAGACTAACTCTAGCATACATAAGCATCAAATTGAACCAAACGTATAAAAGAAGTTTACAAAATTTAAAAACTTCATTGAATATATTGAGTATGAAGCATATGTTTTAAATAAAATATATGAAACATAAAGACTCTATTAAAATGTCTATATGTGTAGCCTCTACTATACAAAGATTAGAGTTGGGACAAGACGAACGACACTTCAAGAGAACTACTATTAACAACTCATAAAATTGGAGACCTCCGGAAGCAAGGAGGTCTTACTCAAAAGAGGTTGAAGTGATCTCAATAGACACTTGCTGAGGATCCTAAGAACCTGTATCTGCATCATTAAAAGATGCATGTCAAATGTCATCAGTACATTGAATATATGAGTATGTTATATTGCTGAATAATAAATAACTAAAGGAAAGGACTGAAATAGATATAGATATATACTCAATTGAATCAATACATGAACATGAAGTGAAAACCATTTAAGCTTTACATTGAAATATACATTGAAAGCAACATGAAAATAATATTCTTTACTTGTAGGGAGTTTCTCTAATCGACAACCATTACCATGAGCCTGACAATGATAAAATGTGTTGCCTCACGTTGCCCGGGTCATCCTATACTTTGCTGGGGTATAGGATTATATCGTGACTATTTATCCATCTAATTGGCCTTCTCAGAGGTAGTGAGGACACGCATGAAGAGTCAATTCTATCATATTCGATGATGGCTATGTAGTTCTATGGAACTTCCAAATCATAAAAGACTCTAACCCAATTTGGTACTCGATACTACTCCCAAAAAAGTGATATAACATTATGATCAATGTTTAAAAACATAGACTTCCGCTGGTTTGAGATAATTGCTCAAACTATCCTCTTAAAAGAGGTAACTTCTCTTAAAATATCTTTAAACGCATAAATGATTTAGAAATTAAAGTTTCTCTTTTATCAATGTAAAAAAGAATAGCTTTGGGAATACTTAGTTCCGTTATACTCTTACTCAATTCATACTTGAAAAATCTTTCTCAAAAATATATCAAAATTATATTGTGATATGATCATTGATGACTCGGGGAGTCATACTGCAAAAACATTGATTATATATCTAGATACAATACTCCTTAAACATTGATGGCATACTCGACTATCATACTAATCATGTTTAAAAACTCTTTTTCAAAACTCATCTTTACTTTCCCAAAAACTAAGTTTAAAAACTCAAATGTTGGCTTTAAAAAGCTTCTCAAAATTTATAACTCAATTCATAGGGTTCATATTGAATTATGGAAATGAACGACTCAAATCAGGGGTCTTAATAGCAATATGGAAGCTCAATACTCAGAACTCAAGGATACTAATCATCTCAAGAATACTCAATTCATAGGGTTCATGTTGAAATATAGACATGAACGAAGCAACTCAAGAATCTTAATGCATAACATATAGCAATTAAAAAATTAGGGAATAGAATTTCAAAAAGAAATAGGAACTCGAGAACTCAAAATCAACTAATCTCAAGTATACTCATATCTAGGGTAGAATCCTAGATTTCTCTTTTATTGATTTGAAAGTAGATGTAGGGCATGAAGACGAACTATTCCAACACTATGATAGCCTAACATATCTGAAAGAACAAGGTTCTTAAAAAATCTTGGAAAAGAACTTGATTAGAAGCCTTGAAACCCTATAGCTTGAAGGAGAACAATCAAGAAAACTTTTCTTGTGATTCTTGAACTAGTTTCTTGAGATCTCTATGGCCAAGAATTATGATTCTCATTAGTGATTCATAATTTTATGGAGGAATTTAAGTTGGAAAGAATAGAATCCTTAGAGAATGACTTATTTTGGAGAAAAATCCTTGGAAAGATTCAAACAATCTTGAATGGAGTCTTCTACTTTGATTTTTCCTTAGTGTTGAGAGAGAAGAGAATGATGGATTAAGAGATGAAAAACTAATTGTTTTGGGTCTTTTATTAGTCAAGAAATTCATTTAGGTTTTTCTTAGAGGTAAAAAGACAAAAATGACCCCTTTCGGTGTTTTCCCATCGGCTAATTTGTCACCGTACTATATGAGGTTACTAAAATGGTCATAACTTGTTACTCAAAACTCAGATTGACGCAAAATTGGTGGCATTTTAAAGAAGATTAAAATACCTTTAATTCTATCGGTGGCCATATAAATCTTTATATTCTAAGAGATATGGTTGTTTGAATTTGACCCATTTATAATCTTACATCAAAACTTAATCGGTAAGGAAACTTTCAACTAAACTTTGTGCTAGGAGTTTCTAGTGTCCATAATTGATATCCTAAATTATTCGCACACTATAGAATTTATCTTTACACAGATGGTCAATTTAAGAATCACCCAATACGTCCTTATATGTAAATAAAGAATAGTTTGAGTCTTGACTTTAAAATTTTTGGAGTGTTACAATATCCCCCTCTTTGGATCATTCATCCTCGAATGATGGTTAAACTGAGGATGGAAGGGAAAGGAGTTACTCTTACTATCTTTCTGACTTTTAACCTTTCCTACTAACATAGGTGGAAATGAATCATACAATGAGCTTGGAACTGTCTATACCACATAAGTCAAGAACGATATAAGTTTGAGCAAGGTCATGCTCTATCTGAATCTATTTGATATAAGGCAAGGATATCTGGGCACTAGGTAAGAATATGAATACTATGCCTTGAGTGCTATGACGGGTAGCTTTGACGCTAAGAGTACAACTCAACTATGCTCTTCTGTCTTATTACCACACCTCATTAGCTGCAACTCGTAGCTACCACAAGGGTATATGACTACTCTTACGAAGGTCTGAGTTTAAATGTATGCTCTTACTATATTGAAGCTTAAGTCGAAATCACAAAGAACTTCACATAAGGTGATTATTCAAATCTAAATCACAAGATTCAGGTTTTATACCTCTACAGGAAATATCATCCCACGAATATTAATCCTTACCACCACATTCAACCAACCTCAAGTCTAAATCAAGAACCACCTAATGCATCATGCATTCATCTACATGCTACCAACACCACATTCAAGTCTAATACTCTAACCACTACATGGACTCCAACTAATCAATGCTTATACGAATTCTCCATTCTATCATCACTGCTACCAACTGAAATTGCATGGATTACTACTAGGAAACTGACCTATTAATCATTGTAAAGCCTTATCTCTTTCTATCTCCATATTTATAACCTTATATGGAATAAAAACACCATTACTATCACAATATGAGAATAGTAAATCTCTTCTCTATCATCAAACAACTACTATCAACCACACCACTTTCAAAACTAAAAAGGATCACTAAGAGAACTTTAGGGTGAAAGATCATAATCACGATTCACTCGAGAATTATGATATAAGAATATGCATGACATCACATTATGTTGTTAGCCATTGAGAGTAATTCATGGATTTGTAAGACTGAACATACTGTGAGACATGATTGCTTATATGAATAGGTTCATAGCATGAGATTGATATATATAGCTTTATGGAGTAAGATTGAGATCAATGAGCTAAAGTCTTTAACCCTCATTATGAAAACTGAGCATTCATGTGAATCTCTCTGAAGTGTATGAGCATAGGTCATGAACACAATTCTAATATAAGAAACATCATCATGATGTTGAAATGACTGAAGTTTGGGGAATACGCTAGAGTATGAATGGATTGATGTACCTCTACTCTTTTGAAAGACATAACTATCTCATTCTCAACTATTGACTTGAATTCTCATCTTATGATCTGCCCCTTAGGTCTAAAATTGAAACTTCAAAAACAATGGAACTATTCCCTCATCTCTAAACTGGTCTACATTCCCTTTAATACTCGGAAAGGCTTATCGCATAGCTACAGAATTCTCCATAAGCAGGTACTCTTCTAGGACCACTTTCTAAGATGCTTCTATTAACCTCTTATCATTGTCTTATACGACCGTTTCATTTAACTCTTAAGGAGAAGAAAAAAATTCTTACCTCAACCTATTCCACATTGACAACTCAAATATACTATATAGGCACACATGGAAAATCATTAACTTAATTGGAACCTCGCCTAATTACATACAATCTCTGTACACCTCTTAATGCTCTTGTTACTCTTACGACTTAGCCACATTTCACTTCCCTTATCTAAAAGTTAGGATCTCTTACTTGTACCACTCATCTTCATTGCATCTAACATCTCAAATCCTCACCTACTCTATGTAGAGTCTACCATATTAGATCTCAATACTAACATCATCACCTTCATGTTGACATTCTTTTAATCACGACGTTCATCTCAAATTAAAGCTTAATGCTTATTACTAAACCTGGATATTAATATGATTACTCGCTTACCATACCAACTTGCAACTACAAGATAAAATTATAGAAATACTCGCCCACTAAAACCTCATGACAGGTAGTCAATCTTTATCTCTCAGTCGACATCCTTACATATTACTGCCACATTCCAATTCACAACTTAAGCACTATTAATTCATTCACTATATATCATTACCTAATTAGTTCAATAACAGTTTGAATATTATGAGCTCTCCCTCAAAAATCATAATCCTAGCTAAGATCTATCACCTCAAGAATACTCCTTCTTTCTATCCAACACCTACACATGGTCGTTACCAACACAATGACATATCATCATAACCTTTTTTCTAGTTAAAGTATACTCTAACTCATTCTAACTAGTAACTCTTACTCTACCTCCTATCATGCAATCTACACAAACTCATCACTTCGTAATCTACCCATAAGGGACAACTCCTCATTAATAACCTACTGGGTGCATAAATATAATGAAATAGCTTGCCTCATCACTATCTCCTTTTCTTAGATTACTGAACCTTTGCATGCATTATTCTAATTTAACGGCACCTTCACTACTACATGTCATAATCTCATAACTCATACTACCTTTTCGGGTGAAAATACTACACAAAATCTAAAACACACTTCCTCATAACAATCTCAACTGAAACAAGGTTTCGAGAAGAGAGTTTGAGAGTATATCTTGCTTTTAGCTTGAACGCACGATTCATATGAATAGGTGCAAATTCTTTTGAAACTTAACACTTAAACTCACTCACGGGCTTTTCTCAAGCCCCTCTGCTGTGTCATGACTTTCTCAAGATTTTTGCAGAGAGTAACCCATCGATAATAATCTGGCTTTGGTTTTTAACTACCTTGAGTATGAAGGGTAGTTAAAAGGATATGAGAAATGCACGAGCTAGAATAAAGTCCTTATGACAATTCTACTGCACGATTTAGAGTATGAAAGAAGAAAGAAGAGAAACTTTTCCTAAATGTTTGTAGTTCTTCATTTATAAAAGTGGGGCCCTCAAAACCATAAATAAGATCCTACTTGACACGGCTTCATAGACATCCTAGGATAATTGAACTATGGAATCTGAAACCAAGTTTATCATGACCCGAGCCTACACCCTGAACGTGGCCGGCACTCCAAAACCATTGCTGGCCTTCAAGCAAACCCTCATCATGGCTTACTACAAGTGGAAGACTAAATCTAGCATACATAATGAACAAATTGATAAAAATTTCTAAAGCAATTTACTGAATCTCAAAGCTTCATTGAATATACTAAGTATGAAATATAATTTTTAAATTAAATATCTGAAACTGGAAAAACTCTCTTTAACTGTCTATCTATGAAGCCTCTACTTATTAAGATGAGAGTTGGGATAAGACCCACGACTCTTCAAGACAAATACTATTAACAACTCATAAAATTGAGTCCTCCGAAAGCAAGGAGGTCTTACTCAAAAGCGGATGAGGTGATCTGTACAGACTATTGCCGAGGATCCTAAAAACATGTATATGCACCATTAAAAGATACTGGTCGAATGACATTAGTACATTGATAAGTATGTAATATAATTGAATAACAAATAATTGAATCAAAGGACTGCAATATATATATATACTCAACTGAATTAATACATGAACATGAAGTGAAAACCATTTAAGCTTTACAACAAAATATACAATGAAAGCAACATGAAAATCATATTCTTTACTTGTGGGGAGTTTATCTAATTGACAAAAATTACCATGAGCCTGACAATGATACAACGATTTGACTCATGTTGCCAGGCCCATCCTATACTTTGTCGGGGTATAGGATGATATCGTGACTATGGATCCATCTAATCGGCCTTCTAAGAGGCAGTCAGGAGTCGCATGAAGAATCAATTCTATCATATCCTACGCTGGCAACATAGTTCTATGGGACTTCCGAATCATAAAAGATTCTAACCCAATTCAGTGTTCGATACTACTCCCAAAATAAGTGATATTACTTTATGCTCAATGTTTAAAAACATAGACCTCCTCTAGTTTGAGATAATTACTCAAACTATCCTCTTAAAATAGGTAACTGCTCTTAAAATATCTTTAAACTCATAAATTATTAAGAATTCAAAGTTTCTCTTTTATCAATGTAAAAATTGATACCTCTGGGAATACTTAGTTTTGTTATACTCTTACTCAACTCATACTTGAACACTCTTTCTCAAAAATATATCAAAATCATATTTTGATATGATCATTGATGACTCGGGGAGTCATACTGCATAAAAATTGATCGTATACCATTCTTTTAATACATTGATGGCATACTCGACTTTCATACTAATCATGTTGTAAAAACTCTTTCTTAAAACTCATCTTTAATTTCTCAAAAACATAGTTTAAAAACTCAAACGTTGACTTTAAAAGGCTTCCCAAAATTTATATCTCATTCCATACGATTCATGCTGAATTATTGACATGAACGCCTTAAATCAGGGGTCTTAATAGCAATATGGAAACTCTGTACTCAGAAACCAACAACTTAAGGACACTAATCATCTCAAGAGTACTCAATTCATAGGATTCATGTTAAAATATCTACTTGAACGGAGCAGCTCTAGAATCTTAATGAATAAAGTATCATTCAATAATTAGGAATAGAATTTCAAAAAGAAATAGGAACCCGAGAACTCAAAATCAACTCATCTCAAGAATACTTATATCTAGGGGTAGTATCCTAGATTTCTCTTTTAGTGATTTGAAAGTAGATGTACGGCATAAGGACGAATTAGTCAAACACTATGATAGCATTACATAGCTGAAAGAAATAGGCTCTTGAAAAATCTTGAAAAAGAACTTGATTAGAAGCCTTGAAACCCTAGCTTGAAGGAGAACAATCAAGAAAACCTTTCTTGAGATTCTTGAATTAGTTTCTTGAAATCTCTATGGCCAAAAATTATGATTTTCATTAGTGATTCATAATTGTATGGAGGAATTTATGTTGGAATGAATAGAATTCTTGGAGAACGACTTACTTTGGAGAAAAATCTTGAAAAAGATTTAAAGAATCTTGAATGAAGTCGTCTTCTTTGATTATTCCTTAGGGTTTGAGAGAGAAGAGAATGATGGATTAAGAGATGAAAATCTGATTGTTTTGGGTCTTTGATTAGTTAAGAAATTCGTTTAGGGTTTTCTTACAGGTAAAGAGACAAAAATGATCCTTTTTTATTTTTTCTCGTCGGCTAATTCGTCAATGCACTGTATTAGGTTACTAAAATGGTCATAACTTTTTACTCAAAACTCAGATTGATGCAAAATTGGTGAAGATTCAAATACCTTTAATCTACAACTCTTTATATTCTAAGAGATATGGTTGTTTGCAGTTGACCCAAGAAGAATCTCACATCAAAACTTAATCAGTAAGGAAACTTTCAAGTCAAGTTTGTGCTAGTAGTTTCTAGTGGCCATAATTGATATCCGAACTGATTCCCACACTAAAAGAATTTACCTCTACACATATGGTCAATTTAAGAATCACCCGATACGACCTTACCTGTAAATGAAGAATAGTTTGCGTCTTAACTTTAAAAATTTTGGAGTGTTACATATTACCCCCATAAACTCATTTTTTTCATATTTTGTTGCACCTTTTGTGCTGACGTGGCATCTTCAACCACACAAGTTGGTTTTGTTTTTACACACTCGTGCCGCCAGGTGTGTAAATATTTATTTTTTATTTTGTTATTAAAAATTATAAAACTATTTTCATAATTTTTTTAAAAAATAATATACTTATTTTGTTTATCTTGTATTTAAATTAATTTCATATACATTTTTTAACCTTGTATCAAAACTTTTTAAACATAAATTCATTATTTTTTTCTCTTTTATTTTTTCTATTGGTTTTATTTTCTTTGTCTTTCGTTTTGATTCGATCTGAAATTTAATTCCAAATGTCTTGTATGTAATATAAGTTAATTTTGAATGGATATTAAAATAAGTGAAGTAAATTAAATAAAACATAAAAAAAATTAAAACCATAAAATTAAAGGACAGTTTTAAATTATTTTAATAAAATCTACCAAAATATTATGGGGTGAGTAGTAGGGGTACATGGATGGCATAGGTGGGATGGTCAATGGGTAGGGATTGGAGGCATTGGGTGGATGGAGAGGAGATACTAAACATATTTACTTATGAAGTTGATTTCCTTGAATTTTGATACAATTAGGTTACCTATAAGTAAATAAGTTTAGCTTTTATTTATAATTTCCATAGAATATGATAGAATTAAGTTAATATCGTATAACGAGATAAGGCACAAGTACCCCTTAGACTATGACTGAAATCTCAGACACACCTAAACTTAACTATGGTCCAATTACCCCATAAGTTAATTTAAAATGGAATAAATACACCACAAACGCTGACTTGGCATAGAGAGTGTGCACATTCTCTTGAACGCAAATGATAAGTACACAAATTGGACACATGTCATTTTGTGATTGTTAAATTTGTAATTAATTTGTAAACATATTTATTGCTATTAAATCTTATATATATTTAATTATTTTTATTTCTTTGTAAAATATTTATTTTAATTTCTTTTCACTTTAAACTTTTTTAAATTAATTTATTGCATTTTCACTTCTAATTATTTTTTAAATATATATATATATATATATTCTTGAGATAATTTAATTTGATTTACTTATCAAACACTAGAAAACAAATAAGAAACTCGTTTGTTTTTGTCAAGAAAATATTTTCTTAAAAAGATTTTCCTTCATACCAAACACACCCATAGACATTAACTCATGTATCTTATAAAGTAACCTAATTGTATCAATATCCTATGACACAACTCATTTATAGATATCTTATATGGTAAACTAATCATATCAATATTTTATAGCACTTAGCTCTTCTTTGTCCATATAATTTGAAGTGAAAACTTGAAATTTTACAGTCCCAATTTTTGAATTAGTGATTTTTGAAACTTGAAGTTGTGTTTGAATATGCATAGTACCTAAAAAACCATATGAATTTTTATGAGTGGGAGTGAAAATCCCCCCTAAAATAGTTTGAATCTAGAAAATTTTTGGTGTGGACCAATTTTTGAAACATGAAATTTTTTAGGTTATTCACACAAATGCCCCCCTTTGTGGTGTGGTCTTTAATTTTGTCCCTCAAATTGATGGTCTTTAATTTCTTTCCTTCGACACTATATGCAATTAAAAAAAGTTGTTGAACATTGTAACGACCCTAAAACGAATAAGTAAAACTAGAGCCTAAAGTGTGTTTAAGTTTGGTTTGAAGTTTGATGGTGTTTTATGTTGTCCCGAGCTTTGGTTGAGGGGTTTAGGGGTTAAACGTCAAGGTAAGACTCCACAGGGACCACCCTAGGGGTTCTTGAGGAGGACCCTAAGCTTAACCCCCAAGACCCCAAGGAAAACCAAAGTTGGCAAAAATTTGGTGACCTACGGAAGGGGTCCACGCCCCGTGGATGGCCTCCATATGTCAAGCCCCTCCAAACCATGTTGCAGCCCCAGACCACAAACCAACAACATGATCCTTGAATGGAATCACGGTCCGCGGGTCCAGAGTGTGAACCATGTCTTTGCAATCTGGTTTGGACTCGGCCAAGCTAGGGGTCTTTTGGTAATTAGTTAATTAATTATTTTAAGTGAATGGACAATTATTTTAGGGTTATTAAGATATTTTAAGGGTATTAAAAAAATTAAATACTATTTTATATTTCATTATTCAAATCCCGCAAATCAAAACCCCTCCCTCTCCAAATATCTTCTCTCTAGAACTCCATTGAAGACCAAGAGAAGAAGAAGACTTAGGGATTGAAGAGGAGGGCTAATATAGTGGATTTTCGTGGAATTCATCTATTAAGGTATGGTGATCTTGATCCTTGTCTAACTTTTCATTCAAGGAGCCAAATTCAAAGTTATTTCAAAGTATGAAAAATCTAGGGTTTTACTCAATCTCATGGATTCTTCCATAAAACGTTTTCAAATGGTTTATAATGACAAATTATGATTTTATTGGTGATTAATTGATGATTCATGATGAAAATACTCTATGAACCCATGATACCTCTCAATTCCTAAATTGTGCCTTTATGAAGTGGGTTTATTGATGATGAATGAATGTTGATGGATTATGCCTAAATTGATTTAGATTGTTGAATTGTATCACTATTCATGCCTAATTGTATTAACGAAAGGTTTGTTGGTGAAAGTGAATTCATGGTCTTGAAAGGGTAAGTTATGACCTAATTACATGTTGAAGTAGAATTGTGCTTCAGCTATTGATCCACTTGAAAGGTGGAGGTGTTTAATTGCTTTATATATTGTGATCATTGCCTTGAAGGCATAGTATGAGGAATTGAAGTACTATCATGATATTGTATACATGAATGTTAATCCAATGAAGTTAATGTAATTATGTATAGAAGGTAATTGTGTTGTTGATAGTATATTCTCAATTGACACTCATGAATGATGATGATTGAATGTGAAAGGTTTCTATAATGTAATGTTGTATCTTGGATTGGTAGGCTTAGGTGCCCTCTTTTTGATAGATGAAACCTATGTTAAATGTGATCTCTTGAATTGGTAGGCTTAGGCATCCCTTTCTTGTATTAATGAATGTGATCATGAATGAAGTATCTTGAATTGGTAGGCTAGAGCATCCTCTTCTTGAATAACGGATGTACCTTGACTTAAGTGTTTCAATGAACATAACTTGGTAGACCTAATGTTGGTTGCCTCTTTATGAATTAATGAATGAATGTCTTGGATTGGTAGACCTAATGTTGGTAGCCTTTCTAAAAATGAAATACTGATGATGTATTATAGGCCATGTCTTGAACCGGTTGACCTAATGGTGGTGGTCCTTCATGATGAGTCTAGAAACTAGTGTGAATGTATAACCTTGAAACGGTAGACCTAATGATGGTGGCCCTTTCATGTGTGAAATGATGAATCTTGTATCAATAGACCTAAATGTGGTGGCCCTTCTTTGAAAGTCAATGAGCTATCCTTAATATACTTTAAATCGGTTGACATAATGGTGGTGGCCCTTTCTTGTGCAATGTACCTTGGGTCGGTAGGGCTAATGTTGATGGCCCTCTCAAGTACAACAATGTAATGTGCATGAACTATTCTATGGGAATGGAGGCTTAACACCGAGTGAATATGGCTAAGACGGTGGCTCTCCCAATGTTAAGTTAAAGTCTAATGAACATCTTTCTTATCCCATAACTATGTGCCTACATAGGATATGTACTAGTTCTACACTAGGCAAGTAGAACACCTTTCTTCGTTGTGGGGTTACATGACACCGGATTCCATGATTTAGCTCTCATGGTCTATGTCAGTTAATTCATATTCCCATCATGTGATATGTGCATTATGCTTTCTATATGAGTTTTATGAAGTGTGGGTGTTAGTGTGGGATGCTATCCATGCATTTCATGAGTAGGCTTTGAGAGGGTAATAGTGAGTTCTCTAAGCCCTAATGGCTAATGTATAAATGTCATCTTATGATAAAGTTAATGAGAATGATGATTTAATGTCTAATGAATGAAGGTCCTCTAAATGAAGCTATTGATGAATGTTGACTTATAGGCTTAATGTAAAGATGCATGCTATACGTGGATTGTATTTTGAGTTACTTCCATGTCATGGCTTATCGTTTATGAATGTGCCTTGTCTATGGTGACTTCAAAGGACTACTTAGTGTGAGTAGTAGTATGGCATGCTACTTGAACATTGCACAAGTATGACTTAGAGTTGTCCTAGATGTTGGTCTTAGTGTTACGATGTGACTTATGTAATGTTTATGTCTCTTATATGCTTTATTGTGTAAAGGTGCAAAGGATGAATGGTGAGTTCACTTTTGGTGACCTTAAGGTGGTGCCTTAATGTGGGTTGTGGTATGGGACGCTACCCATACATTGCACAAGGTATAGCTTGAGGGTTACTTGAAGTGAAGGCTTAAGGTGAAGGTAAAGGTTCATATGAGGATTATAATCTAATGTGAAAATATGACTTGTATGTTGGTTGTGACTTATATTATGCCTCTTTTATCAATGCTCATGAAGTTTTTCAAATATGGCATATATAATGACTCTCAAATAAATGTCCATTTTAAGCATTTTTTTGCATGGCTTCCATACTTAGTACTTTTTGTGCTAACCCCATTCTTCTCCATTTTTACCAAAGTGTAGGGTTTGGAGATATTGGTGTTCTATGATTGGGGAGTAGGTTGCTAAGGTGCTTGAAGATGAAGACTTGGTGAGTCCTCATAGTTTCGAGGACAAAATCTACTATGTTCCCCTTATCTCTTTTAGTTTATGTTAAAGCTTTTGTATGGGATAAGTCCCAATGTTGTATTCAAAGTATTAGATAGTTTGAGACATAGTATATAAAGTCTAGGAAGTCTTCCGCTTGCTTTTTAATGAAAGATGAATTCGATTGTAAGGAATGTTTTTAATTCTTATTTATTTTCCTATGTTCTTATGTTCAAGAATGTTATGAGGAGGTTTGTATGAGACCACTTTGGGGTCGAGTACACCGTGTCGCATCTAGGGTCAAGACTCGGGTCGTGACAAACATGGTATTAGAGCACAAGATTTAGGAATGGTCTTAGGTTGTCTCAAACCACATCTAGTAGAGTCTTGTTCATAATGTGAAGAGCGCCACATTATGAATAGGACGCTATTGGGTGTTAAAAAAAATTCACTTCTTCATCCTTCAAGTCGTGTCATAGAGTTTAGCTCTATAATGCCTCTCTCTTGTTCCTTATCCGATGGTCTTTAGTGTTTGACCACTTGAAAGTAGTATGTTAGAAGGTGTGAGGGAGGAAGGTTAGTTGTGATGCGAACTATGGCTATGTGAGTTGATAGAGTTGAGATGATAGTTTGTGTTGTGACTTTAGTATGAATGAGTTGATTATTGATTATGTGTGTTGTTGGTAGAATCTGATATAGTCAATATGAGCTTTGAGGTATATAGAAAGAGTTGATGAAATGTGGTGTTTTAGAAATGCCTAGGTGTGATGAGTATGAAGGTTTAGTGAGGTTTTGCTCCGACCTTAGATTTGTAAGGAGTGAAGTCTTAAGGAGTTTGTATAGGCTTACTCCCAAGTGGGGGATGATGGGCTTAGATGGTAAGGTCTTTTAGTGTCCTTGATGAGCATGAGTTAGGCTTGCTTGATGTTCTCACCTTACGAGGTGTAGTGAGTTTAAGGAGTTTAGACTCGGTGTGGTAGAATCATATGAGGACTTGAGTGATGTGGTAAGGTTGATAGTGAGCAATAGTTGCTTAATGAGGACCTTTCACGTTTATAAGCACTGTTATGTTGATGGTTTCTAGTAAGTTATGAATGTCTTAATTAAGGTTCCTTTGTGGTGTTCATGATTAGCCCTAGTTGGGTTACTTCTAAGTGGGCGATGGTATGTTGAGTAGTAAAATAATTGAGAGTTCCGATATCCTTACCTTTCCCTTTATGTGCCTATTCAAGCCTAAGACAAAGAGTCCTTTTTTGGCTTGTTTCATGTTTTAGGAGTCATGTGTGATATTGTGTTTCCATGGTCTCCTTATAATGTGCATGTTCTTAATGAGTTTATGTATGAATGAGAAAATGAGTTTACATGAATTATGTTCCTCATGATTAAGTTCCCATTTAGTATAAGTTGTCTATATGCTCTATGAGGTGAAATGTTGAACATGCCTTAATGTGTTTTTATGAAGAAATTGCATAATGTGCTTAATAATGTTGTGATAAGCATGATGTGAGATAGATAAGGAAGTTCCTCCAATAAAATGAGAAATGATGAAGTTTTGATCCATAATGAGTTTGTAGATGTAGTTTCTACTTTTTTCAATTGCATGAAGTATGTTGATGTGGAGTTGATGTTTCCTCCTACTTGTGTGCATTTGATTATGATGTTGCATGTTTGATGGGCTGCTAGTCTTGAATCGTTAACCCCTGAATGTGTTTTAAGTGTCATTCAAGGACGAATATTCCTAAGTGGGGGATAATTTAACAACCCTAAAAATGAATAAGTAAAACTAGAGCCTAACGTGTGTGTGTTTGAATTTGGTGTGAGGTTTAATAGTGTTTTATGTTGTCTCGAGCTTTGGTTGAGGGCTTTAGGGGTTAAACTTCAAGGTACGACTCCCTATGGACAACTCTAGGGGTCCTTGAGGAGGACCTTAAGCTTAACCCCCAAAACCCCAAACAAAACCAAAGTTTGCCAAAATTTGGTAATCTACGGAACGGGTCCACCCCTTAGGTCCATCCACACCCCATGGATGGCCTCCGTATGTCAAGCCCTTATAAAGCATGTTGCATCCCCAGACCAAGGACCAACGGCATGGTCCGTGAATGGACTCACGGTCTGTGGGTCCAGGGCGTGAACCATGCCTTCGCAATCTGGTTCGGACTCGGCCAAGCTAGGGGTCTTTTGGTAATTAGTCAATTAATTATTTTAAATGTATGGACGGTTATTTTAGGGTTATTAAGATATTTTAAGAGTATTAAAACTATAAAATACCATATTAGATTTCATTATTCAAATCCCCCAATTCAAAACCCCTCCCTCTCCAAATATCTTTTCTCTAGAACTCCATTGAAGACCAAGAGAAGAAGAAGACTTAGGGCTTGAAGAGGAGGGCTAATTGAGTGGATATTCCCAGAATTCATCTATTAAGGTATGGTGGGCTTGATCCTTGTCTAACTTTTCATTCAAGGAGCCAAATCCAAAGTAATTTCAAAGTATGAAAAGTCTAGGGTTTTACTCAATATCATGGGTTCTTCCATCAAACGTTTTCAAATTGTTTGTAATGAAAAATTATGATTGTATTGGTGTTTAATTGATCATTAATGATAAAAATACTCTATGAATCCATGATTTATCTCAATTCCTAAATTGTGCCTTTATGAAGTGAAGTGGGCTTGTTGATCATGAATGAATGTTGATGGATTATGCCTAAATTGATTTAGATTGTTGAATTATATCATTATTCATGCCTCATTGTATCAATGAAAGGTTTGTTGGTGAACGTGAATTCATGGTCTTGAAAGGGTAAGTTATGACCTAATTACATGTTGAAGTAGAATTGTGCTTCAGCTATTGATCCACTTGAAAGGTGGAGGTGTTTAATTGCTTTATATATTGTAATCATTGCCTTGAAGGCATAGTATGAGGAATTGAAGTACTATCATGATATTGTATACATGAATGTAAATCCAATGAAGTTAATGTGATTATGTATCGAAGGTAATTGTGTTGTTGATAGTGTATTCTCAATTGACACTCATGAATGATAATGATTGAATGTAAAAGGTTTCTATCATGTAATGTTGTATCTTGGATTGATAGGCTAAGGTTCCCTCTTCTTGATAGATGAAAGCTATGTTGAATGTGATCTCTTGAATTGGTAGGCTTAAGAATCCTTTTCATGTATTAATGAATGTGATCATGAATGAAGTATCTTGAATTGGTAGGCTAGAGCATCCTCTTCTTGAATAACGAATGTACCTTGACTTAGGTGTCTAAATGAACATAACTTGGTAGACCTAATGTTGGTAGCCTCTTTATGAATGAATGAATGTCTTGGATTGGTAGACCTAATGTTGGTAGCCTTTCTAAAAATGAAATACTGATGATGTATTTTAGGCAATGTCTTGAACCGGTAGACCTAATGGTGGTGGTCCTTCATGATGAGTCTAGAAACTAGTGTGAATGTAAAAACTTGAAACGGTAGACCTAATAATGGTGGCCCTTTCATGTGTGAAATGATGAACCTTGTATCAATAGACCTAAATGTGGTGGCCGTTCTTGGAATGTCAATGAGCTATCCGTATTGTACCTTGAATCAGTAGACCTAATGGTGGTGGCCCTTTCTTGTGCAATGTACCTTGGGTCAGTAGGCCTAATTTTGGTGGCCCTCTCAAGTACAACAATGTAATGTGCATGAACTAGTCTATGGGAATGGAGGCTAAGCACCGAGTGGATATGGCTAAGATGGTGGCTCTCCCATTGTTAGGTTAAAGTCCAATGAACATCTTTTTTATCCCATAACTATGTGCCTAAATAGGATGTGTACAAGTTCTACCCTAGGCAAATAGAACACCTTTCTTTGTTGTGGGGTTACATGACACCGGATTCCATGATTTAGCTCTCATGGTGTATGTCGGTTAATGCATATTCCCATCATGTGAGATGTGCATGGTTTCTTGATGAGTTCTATGAAGTGTGGGTGGTAGTATGGGATGCTATCCATGTATTGCACGAGTAGGCTTTGAGAGAGTCATAGTGAGTTCTCTAAACCCTAATGGCTAATGTATGAATGTCCTCTTATGATAAAATTAATGAAAATGATGATCTAATGTCTAATGAATGAAGGTCCTCTAAATGAAGCTATTGATGAATGTTGACTTATAGGCTTAATGTAAAGATGCATGCTATACGTGGATTGTATTATGAGTTACTTACTTTTCATAACTTAATGTATATGAATGTGCCTTGTCTATGGTTGCTTCAAAGGACTACTTAGTGTGAGTAGTAGTATGGCATGCTACTTGAACATTGCAGAAGTATGACTTAGAGTTGTACTAGATGTTGGTCTTAGTGTTACGATGTGACTTCTGTAATGTTTATGTCTCTTATATGCTTTACTGTGTAAAGGTGCAAAAGATAAATGGTGAGTCCTCATAGTTTCGGGGACAAAATCCACTATGTTCCCCTTATGTCTTTTAGTTTATGTTAAAGCTTTCGTTTGGGCTAAGTCCCAATATTGTATTCAAAGTATTAGATGGTTTGAGACATAGTATATAAAGCCTAGAAAGTCTTCCGCTTTCTTTTTAATGAAAGATGTTTTCGATTATAAAGAAAGTTTTTAATTCTTCTCTATTTTCCCATGTTTTTATGTTCAATAATGGTATGAGTCTTGTATGAGACCCTTTCTGGGTCGAGTACGCCGTGTCGCATCCGGGGTCAAGACTCGGGTCGTGACAAACATTGTATCAGAGCACAAGATTTTGGAATGGTCTTAGGTTGTCTCAAACCACATCTAGTAGAGTCTTGTTCATAATGTGAAGCGTGCCACATTATGAATAGGAGGCTATTGGGCTTTAAGAAAGTTTCATTGCTTCATCCTTCAAGTCGTGCCATAGATTTTATCTCTATAATGTCTCTCTCTTGTACCTTATCTGATGGTCTTTAGTGTTTGACCACTTGAAAGGAGTATGTTAGAAGGTGTGAGGGAGGAAGGTTGGTTGTGGTGCCAACAATGGTTATGTGACTTGATAGAATTGAGATGGTAGTTTGTGTTGTGACTTTAGTATGAATGAGTTGCTTATTGGTTATGTGTGTTGTTGGTAGAATCCGACTTAGTCAAGATGAGCTTTGAGGTATATTTAAAGAGTTGATGAAATGTGGTGTTTTAGAAATGCCTAGGTGTGATGAGTATGAAGGTTTAGTGAGGTTTTTCTCCGACCTTTGAATTGTACGGAGTGAAGTTTTAAGGAGTTTGTATAGGTTTACTCCCAAGTGGGGGATGATGGGCTTTGATGGTAAGGTATTTGTGTGTCCTTGAAGAGAATGAGTAAGGCTTGCTTGATGTTCTCACCTTAAGAGGTGTAGTGAGTTTGAGGAGTTTAGACTTTGTGTGGTAAACTCATATGAGGCCTTGAGTGAAGTGGTAAGGTTGATTGTGAGCAAGAGTTGCTTAATAAGGACATTCCTAGTTTAAAGGCACTGGTATGTTGATGGTTTCTAGTAAGTTGTGAATGTCTTGATTAAGGTTCCATTGTAATTTTTATTATTATCCCTAGTTGGGTTTGCTCCTAAATGGGGGATGGTATGTTGAGTAGTAAAATAAATGAGAGTTCCGATATCCTTACCTTTTCCTTTATGTGCCTATTCAAGCCTAAGACAAAGAGTTCTTTTTTGGCTTGTTTCATGTTTTGGAGTCATGTGTGATATTGTGTTTCCATTGTCTCCTTATAATGTGCATGTTCTTAATGAGTTCATGTTTGAATGCGAAAAAGTGTTTTCATGAATTATGTTCTTCATGATTGAGTTCGCATTCAGTATGAGTTGTCTATATGCTTTATGAGGTGAAATGTTGAACATGCCTTAATGTGTTTTTATGAAGAAATTTCATAATGTGCTTAATGATGTTGTGATAAGCATGATGTGAGATGGAGAAGGAAGTTCCTCCAATAAAATGAGAAATGATGAAGTTTTGATGCATAATTAGTTTGTAGATGTGGTTACTACTTTCTTGAATTGCATGAAGTATGGTGATGTGGAGTTGATGTTTCCTCCTAGTTGTGTGCATTTGATTATGATATTGCATGCTTGATGGGCTGCAAGTCTTGAGTTGTTAACTCTTTAATGTGTTTTAAGTGTCATTCGAGGACGAATGTTCCTAAGTGGGGATAATGTAATGACCCTAAAAATGAATAAGTAAAACTAGAGCCTAACATATGTGTGTGTTAGAGTTTGGTGTGAGCTTGACGGTATTTTATGTTGTCCCGAGCTTTGGTTGAGGGGTTAAACATCAAGGTACGACTCCCCGTGGACCACCCTAGGGGTCCTTGAGGAAGACCATAAGCTTAACCCCCAAGACCCTAAAGAAAACCAAAGTTGGCCAAAATTTGGTGACCTACGTAAGGGGTCCACTCCCCGTAGGTCCATCCACACCCCGTGGATGGCCTCTTTAGGTCAAGCACCTATAAACCATGCTGCAGCCCCTAGCCACGGACCAACAACATGGTCTGTGAATGGACTCACGGTCCGTGGGTCCAGGGCGTGAACCATGCATGTTCAATCTGGTTTTGACTTTGCCAAGCTAGGGGTCTTTTTGTAATTAGTTAATTAATTATTTTAAATGTATGTGGATGGTTAATAAGATATTTTAAGAGTATTAAAAAAATAAAAACAATTTTAGATTTCATTATTCAAATCCCCCAAATCAAAACCCCTCCCTCTCCAAATATCTTTTCTCTAGAACTTCATTGAAGACCAAGAGAAGAAGAAGACTTAGGGCTTGAAGAGAAGGGCTAATAGAGTCGATTTTCGTGGAATTCATCTATTAAGGTATGGTGGTCTCGATCCTTGTCTATCTTTTCATTCAAGGAGCCAAATCCAAAGTGATTTCAAAGTATGAAAAATCTAGGGTTTTACTCAATCTCATGGGTTCTTCTATCAAACGTTTTAAATAGCTTCTAATGAAAAATTATGATTGTATTGGTGTTTAATTGATCATTTATGACAAAAATACTCTATGAACCCATGATTTCTCTCAATTCCTTAATTGTTCCTTTATGAAATGGGTTTGTTGATCATGAATGAATATTGATGGATTATACCTAAATTGATTTAGATTGTTGAATTGTATCATTATTCATGCCTAATTGTATTAATGAAAGGTTTGTTGGTGAAAGTGAATTCATGGTCTTGAAAGGGTAAGTCATGACCTAATTACATGTTGAAGTAGAATTATGCTTCAGCTATTGATCCACTTGAAAAGTGAAGGTGTTTAATTGCTTTATATATTGTGATCATGGCCTTGAAAGAATAGTATGAGGAATTGAAGTACTATCATGATATTGTATACATGAATGTATATCCATAAAGTTAATGTTATTATGTATACAAGGTAATTGTGTTGTTGATAGTATATTCTCAATTGACACTCATGAATGATGATGGTTGAATTTGAAAGGTTTCTTTAATGTAATGTTGTATCTTGGATTGGTATGCTTAGGTGCCCTCTTCTTGATAGATGAAAGCTATGTTGAATGTGATCTCTTGAATTGGTAGGCTTAGGCATCCTTTTCTTGTATTAATGAATGTGACCATAAATAAAGTTTCTTGAATTGGTAGGCTAGAGCATCCTCTTCTTGTATAAAAAATGTACCTTGACTAAAGTGTCTAAATGAACATAACTTGGTGGACCTAATGTTGGTAGCCTCTTTATGAATGAATGAATGTCTTTGATTGGTAGAGCTAATGTTGGTAGCCTTTCTATAAATGAATGAATGATGAGGTATTTTAGGCCATGTCTTGAACCGGTAGACCTAATGGTGGTGGCCCTTTCATGTGTGAAATGATGAACCTTGTATCGGTAGACCTAAATGTTGTGGCCCTTCTTGGAAAGTCAAGGAGTTATCCTTAATGTAGCTTGTATCGGTAGACCTAATGGTGGTGGCCCTTTCTTGTGCAATGTACCTTGGGTCGGTAGGCCTAATCTTTGAGGCCCTCTCAAGTACAACAATGTAATGTGAATGAACTACTCTATGGGAAAGGAGGCTAAGCACCGAGTGGATATGGCTAAGATGGTGGCTCTCCCAATGTTAGGTTAGAGTCCAGTGAAGATCTTTTTTATCCCATAACTATATGCCTACATAGGATGTGTACTAGTTCTACCCTAAGCAAGTAGAACACCTTTCTTTGGTGTTGGGTTACATGACACCGGATTCCATGATTTATCTCTCATGGTCTATGTCGGTTAATGTCTATTCCCATCATGTGAGATGTGCATTATGATTTCTTGATGAGTTCCATGAAGTGTGGGTGGTAGTATGGGATTTAATGATTAAGGCCTATTGATTGGGATTGAATTAACTCAATACGAAAGTGAAAGTGATAGTGTAAAATAAAGCTTACTCATATGGATGTGCACTATATCGTGATGAGATCACGACTCACCTTCAGAAGAGGTAGAGTAATTGAGAAGAAATAAAACTAAAATTTACTCACGGAGTATTAAATTTGGAATTTGCTCATATAATGGTAAATCAAAATTTTACTGAAAAAACTTTGAGTTTACTAATACAAATAATTTTATTGAATGGCATGAATTGTTTTGGCCATCCGAAAGATATGCATATTAAGTATTCAACATATATTGAAGAACTAGAAGATTCCTCTAGAATTCTTATGTTGCATGTGTTTTCGTGATAAGTTGATTGGATCAACTAATATTGGGACTAAATTTCTAAATTTTGAAAAGTGTAAAAGGTGAATATAAGCTCATTCACATGTCATGTGATTTGTTGAATTAAATGTATCAATAAGATGATCACATGTGCATTTATTATCAACCTACAGTTTGACATTCACAAAAAAGTTGTATAAAATAATCTAGTTAAGAGCACAACTTTCAGAATATGAAATCAAGACAATTCATCTTGATAATATTGATAAATAGTCAAGCTGATGTAACATTCACTGCCTAGTCAATCATGACTTATGAGAACGAAGTTTTATTGTGTGAAATATAGTTGTATGTATCAGACCAATAAATTATGATCAATTTTTTCCTCAATTGATTTTTATGATCAGGAACCAAATATTTTCAATCTAATAATTTTGATGTGCGGTGATTAATGAATATATTATGATGCACAAAGATGGATTTTTCAAAAGAGACTGGGAGGTATGTTAGTTTATCTATCATGACAGGGAGATAAGAAGCAACCAAGAGTTGCAAATGCTCCTATTGAATGTCCCTAAATGATAGAATCTATTAAATGCATGAAGCATGATAGACCAATTGGTTCAAAATGAAATAATCTTATAAAAGGGATGAGCAAAGGATCATAATAAGGAGGTAATGTGCTCTTTGAAGAGCTTATGACATAACACTTCATGATACCTCATGAGAGGGGTACGCACCTAAAAATAATGAAGTGGTGAGATCTCAATAAGTTATGTCGTATTGTGAACCGATACAACATCATATCTCATTGATAATATTTTTGATACAATATAGCGCAATATTATACGATCTATTATAAACATGCTGGCGTAGAAATAACTATCAAGTGAAAGTGGAATGATACATATTGGTAAGTGTAAAGCTTATTTGACTTGCAGTCTAGACACTAGAAGATGTCATACATTTAATATTGAATGTTGTCACTTGATAAAATTGATATGAAAATATCCGATGGATTCAAAATGAATAAAGCATATGCAAGTTTTTGAAAAACTTATTATAATCTTCATATAGATAAAATCAATCAAGAATCTTTAAACTGTTATGCAAGTTAATAATTTGACTTGAATTCTTGAAGAGTTTTCAAAAGGCAGCAAGTTGTTTTCTTAAAAAAGTTGAAGTAAGGAACTTGTAGAATTCTTTGATCCTGAAGGGATCATTCATAAAAGGAGATAGAACGAACACATTTCGTCATAGCTTTTCTACACACACAAGTTCTCAACAATGGTGATAGTAACATACAACAGATTTGTCTAAGTTATAGTATGACTGATTTATTCACCAAGTTTCTACCAACTACAACTTTCAAGAAGATGGTGCACAAGCTTGGAATGCATAAATTTAGATGTTTGAATTGATGTGCTCATTTAGAGGAGAGGGCGGCTAATACGCATTGTACTCTTTTTTCCCTTACAAGGTTTTGTCCAATTGAGTTTTCCTTGCAATGTTTTTAATGAGGCAGTCTGGATATGTTGTTGAAACCCAATTTTGGACCTTCACAATATAGATTAATATTGAGCTTCTTCAATTTCAAACTGTTTAAAATGATTTGAGACCGTTTTTTAACAATCCAAGCAATCCAATTCATCCAATTTGAGCCCATCCCTAGAGCAGCCCATGAATACAACAGCATACACCACTCCTTCCAACATCAAGCCCAGAAATACACAGCGCAACAACGTCAAGCAATAGAGGAGACGACATCAGTACGGTGTGACTCTCGTCATCTTCCTCTAGCTCCATTAGCAGACTGTGAAATTCATCCTTTTTGTGTGGGATTGAGCCACTTAGCACTCGAGGACGATAGAATTGATCCGAGCCATCCACCTCGCCTCCTACCCATTTGAATTTGTTGAGAATTTAGTACCAAATCACCATATTGATCTCATCCGAATTTCCTCCCCTTTTCCCCCAAAAATTCCAAACCTAGTTTTCTTCAAGAGCCATAATATAGTTAGTTAGTTATATAAATTCATGGAAATCTGATTTAAGTTTCCCGTCTTCTTTGGTCGAAAGCTGGAAGTCGCTGCTTAGCTTGTAGCTGATGCTCAATGAAAAGTAACATACTCATTAATTATCTCTCGTTTTCTAAATGTTTTTAGAACTTAATTTGAGTTTGTTTCAACTTACTTACTGTTGATTACAAAGCATTGATATAAGCTTTTCAAGTGTCTTTTTAGTTTGTTTTGCTCAAAATATTAATGATTCTATATGACGTTGAGTTGGTTTTCTTCTTGTTTTGGCTGTGAAAATTGTGATTCAGTCACGAAATTCAGAATCATCTTCTATAGGTGATTTCGTTTTCTTTGTCTTATATATGAATATTGTTTTCATTTTCTTGCTACTTCAACTAGTATAAATCGCATGAGTTGAATGCTTTACTTCCTCACCCTCTCTTCCATGTTGTATGTTCTTAAGGCTAGATGTTGGAATCTATATTACTAGTTCAGTATTATCTTTCTAAATTTTGGCTCTAATAGTGTGGGGCTGCATATGCTTTGCTATCCTGCACTCCGAGTTAGTTTATTTCGAGTTTCTTTCTAGTGGAAGCTAGGTTAAAATGAGCTGGTTATTCAAGTTAATGAAGTATTCATTTGGCATTGGTTTTCTCTGTTAAATTTAGCCTGCATTATACAAAGTTTTGCTTGTATGTCATTTTTGCCTTCGCCTTGAATCATCATGTTAGAAGTTGAAAATTTCTTGCCCGAGTTGGTCACGATTCACAGTGGCTTGGGGTATATTGTCTCATTATTTAACATGCCTTGTTTTGATCAAATCTATGCCTCCTTTTACCTATTTTAGTCATAAATTGCTTGTTATTCGTATTTGATTAATACAAAATAGATGAGACTTTGTAGCCTTCCCAGTCTTAGTTTGCATTTTCTTTTAGCTAGGATGCCTATTTCCTCTAATTTCCCGGCTTGTCTTCTCTCCCTCTGTTTAGCTTATAATTTTGTGCAATTGATGAATTTAGACCTTTCCAATTAGTTATTTTGTTCCCTGCCATTGATCCTAACCTGTGATGTCAATTGTGTTTCTTTATTTTGTATGATCTCAAGTTATATAATGTGACATGAATATAAATGGTTAATTGCTACATGTTATTAGATTGTTTGGCTTTCTTTAAGGCATTAGAAGGGAGTTGTTGGGGATAGTTGCATGTTCTTATTCATTTAAATCTTTTAGGATATTGCGATTATTTAGAAAATACTTCCTCTTCTCCTTCATTATTCTGTTATAAGCTTCTATGCCATTCTAGTTTAGTTTCTGGAATTAAGAGGTTAGAAATATGTAGCTTAATTTATAATGTTATATGGATGCTTTCCTTTTATGTATATCCCTTATTTTACTTTATTGGTCCATTTGTGAAGTTGGCTAGTTAATAATATATGTATAAGTCTTTCGAGTTTAATTTTTTGTTTAATTTTTTTCCTTTTCATTTTATTATTATTTATTCGTGTCCACACCTTAATTCAAGTTTGGATCTTTTTTTCAAGTTGTTAATTCACTTTTTTTCTTTTTGGTTGCGAGCCTTCTACTACTAAGTCCACTGAACTTCTATCCCTGCATATTCATTGTTCCATGAAGGCCCAATTTCATCTTTTCTCGAGTTAGCCCGTGTTATTTTGTTGAAAAGATGTTACCCTCGAAAGGTCCAAATTGAACTGTATACATTTAGCATATGCCAATATAAAGGTCAAAGTAAGGAAATACAGGTGTTTGGAAGCTGAATTAGCATATATAGTCTGATATACAGAAAAAAAGGCTAAATATAGCCTATGTACAGTGGTATACACTGAACGTATACACAAATTTTCGAAGGCAAAACATGAGCCCAAAAGCCTCAAGAAAATTCCAACAATTCTTTTGAATTAAATGGGTCAAAGCCCATACATTTGGGAAGTTACTTTGATGGTCTTAAGACATGGCTGAAATTGGGCCAAAACTCATATACAATTGCAACAGGTCCAAGAAAATTTTGATGGGCTGAAACTCATTTAATATAAACAAACCATTTTGTTGTTAGACTTAGGACAAGTTCATTAGATTTGGAATTTGGGCCTTTCCAAATTTAATATTGGGGATACTAAGCAAATAACCCTTAGAATGAAAATAATTAAAAGCTTATAGCCCATTACTTTCATAGCCCCCTAAATAATTACATTATATACCCCCTCAAACAATTGGCAATAGAAAACTAAAACTCCCTAACAATAAACTTCCAAAGCAGCACTTTCCGTCACTTCAACAAATTAGAAAACCTATTTTTTTTTCAATTCTCTTGTCACGACCCAGGGGTATACCCTAGAAGTAACACGGCATACTTTACCCCGAATGGGTCTCATACAAGCCCTTAGCATATCATGAACATAAGATAATAGAAAAATACGGAAAATTTAAAACTTTTTACAATCGAAGTCATTTTTATAAAAACAAGCAGAAGTCTTTCTTACTTTGTCTCAAACCATCTAATACAACTTTAGAATAAAACTCTTGGGACACAGCCCATACAATAGTCTCAAAAACATGAAATAAAGACGTAAGGAAATGGTGGGTTTTGTCCTCGAAGCTATGAGGACTCACCAAGATCTTCAACTCCTTAGCTCCTTAGAAACCTAGCTTCAAGATAGCACTCAAGTCTCAAAACCCTACATTTGAATAGAATGTAGGCAAAGTATGCGTTAGTACAAAATGTACTAAATATGTTAGCTAGCATAATCATAAGAGCATAAGAAAAGGGTTAGTCAATATAAGACATAATCCAAAATCATATGAAATACTTCATGAAACATCAATAATATGCATAAGAGACAATATCATCATAATAAGCAAAGTCTCCAATATAAGCATCATATAAGCATTCTTTGACTCTTAGTCATCTATACCATAATAGAACTATTCTCAATAGAGGTGTCAAAAAGGGCTGCCCCAGCCCCACCCGGCCCAAGCCTCACGGGCCAAGGAATTTGAAGTGTTGGGAAGGGTCGGCCCTTCATTTGGTAGGGCCTGAAAATGCTCAACCCAACCTGACCCTAGAAGGGCCGAGGGCTGGGGCGGGCTAGCCCTTTTTTTTTTTCTTTTCAAACTTATAATTCTATAACATCAAGAAATAAGAAGATTTCTAAATCAAATATGGCAAATAATGGTGTTGTTTCAATAACACTAGCAAAAATCTAGTGTAATTAGCATGTATTTTGCATACCAAATACACGAGTGAGATAAGAGAGTGACAAGCAGGATAAGAGGGAGGCGAGGGAGCGAGATTTGTATATGTATCTTAGATATATGCGAATCTACTTGGATAAAGTGTATCAAGAACAAATTAACCTAATTTTGAGTCCATATATTCTGAGATACATGTTTCTGGGCACGAAGATTCATAATATTACAACATAGCGTGTATTCAAATAATTAGATTATATACTAGTGAGATTATTGTAAATTACTATTAAATAAAAAGTTTTGGCCCATGGGCTAACCCCGGCCCAGCCCCAATCAAGCGTAAAGGACCAAGGGCTTATATGGGTCGGGCATATAAGCCCTAGTTTTAAATGGGCTTGAAAAAACTTATCCCAACCCTATCCAAATAACGGGTAGGGTTGGGCCAGCCCTATGGGCTAAGCCCATTTTGACGGCTCTAATTCTCAAGTATCCTAAAAGCATACATGTGCAATGCTTGAATAGCATCTCATAATACCACCCAAGCCAAGTATCCCTTTTTGGTCATCTTAATCATAGACTATATGCATGGTCAATTCTTAAGCCTTTCTACCATAAGGGAACCATACTCCTAAGTAACCTCAAAGAACACTTGTACAATGTATGAAAAGCATCCCATACTACTCTTCACACTAAGCATAACCTTGAAGTCATCCTAGTCATTTTTACCCTCCTTTGGTTTCATTATTAGCTTACTTAATGTAGACAATGGAATTATCACCTTTAGTCAATAACATCTTGGAAGGCAACAATCCATCAAGCATAACTCATGTAAGACAACACTCATTAGGTAACCTTAAGTCATACTTGTACAATGCACGAATGGCATCCCATACTACCACTAATATTAAGTACTTCTTTAGATGATCATACTCATGTTCCTTAATTAGAGACTAGCCCCTTTTAAAAGCCTCGGAACACTAGAAGACATTTTACTAAGCCTATCTTAGTTCCTCATTGTTTAGAACCCTAAGAGATACTATACTAGGTACATCTTAGTTCATCAAGTTTGAACTCTAGGAGTTGCTACATTAAGCATGATCTAAGTTCATCAAGCTTGAACTCTTGGAGATGCTACTGATAGCATAATCTTAGTTTACTAAGGTTGAATCCTAAGAGATACTTCCACAAGCATAATCTTAGTTCATTTAGTTTGATCTCTAGGAGATACTTCTTCAATCACAATCTTAGACCATTAAGTTTGATCTCTAGGAGATGTTTCATTATGCACAATCTTAGACCACTATTTGTGTTGAACTCTAGGATATGCTACATTATGCATAATCTTAGCTCATGAGGTTTGAACTCTAAGAGATGCTACATTGAGCATAATCTTAATTCATTACTAATATTGATTAATTGGGATATAGCCTTAACCAACATGAAAACATATTAGCTATCACATGATCTCTCAAGGTGTTACCCACACCATCAAGGGTTGGTCCACTTGCCTAAGGTAGAACCGGATTGTTAGCTTAGTTGAATCCCCTAGCTAACTTTCCTACGAGGCAGCTAGTTATGGGATACAAAGATTGCTACTAGAAACCCAAAACTCCACTAAGTGAAGGCTTCCATATCATGAGACACACTTTGGGAAATCTGAACTATTCTAGGTGAGAGATCCCATGTTGGAAGCCCAAACTCAACTAGGTGGGAACCTCCATCTCATTTCAATATTCACTCGGTGCTAGGCCTAAATCCCACAAGATAATCATTAAGTCTCTACTTTGACTCAAGTTTATGGAAAGATGTTCTTGACAACTAATCCATGCTAATACCTCTTTTAGACCATGTGTGAGCAACTATCACCATCCATGACCTAGGTATAAAGGCTCTATAGCCTTAGGTTCAATTAGGTAAGAGAAGCCCTTCAACCCTAGAATCATTACTATGTGAGAACTCTTTCATGTTAAGTTCATCATCATGCCAAATATCATGTCTAGAATTCTACATTAGACAAGGTTATCATTATGAATTAAGTGATTGTATCACATTCTACCATATATGATTCATAAGGTGAATTAGGTAGGTGAAGGTCTTTCATCACAATTCTACTCATTGGCCTTGTATTCACATATAGATTTTTCTCTCAATGCCTTAGCATCTATATTTAATCATAATAGCTTCACTCTAAAGTCGATCAACATTCACAACTATAAGTCTTCATTCTCAATAACTCTACACTATAGAAGCATATTATGAACCTAGATTACAAGGCATTCAATCACATTCTTTATTACTAGGTAATTCTAGCCACAACTCATCCTAAGTTTCAACTTCAACTTTACAAGTTAAGATCCATCATATATAATAGAGTCTAGTTCAATTCATGTCTATGTATTCCTCATCTTGAACAATTACTACACATGACATTGATTTAAGAAGATCACCTATGAACCTTCAAATTTCACCTCTAATGGCATAAACCCACAAAATATGAAATTCATCAAATAAACTAGGGTTTACCATGGAAATCACATAAATTCATCATAATATGATAATTCAATGATAATACAATCATAATTAGGTATTATCCACTAGATTGGAATTATACCTAAACACTACTCACAATGTAAAAGGAAACCCTACCTAGAATTGGGTTTTTGACTTCACAATTGGGGGAATACCTAGGGGGCTCTATGGGTGGAAGAACCCATAGATGATTAAGCTAACATACCTTGATTCAAATCCCTAACCAAGCTTGCATCAATGGGGGAAAATCTGCCCCAACTTCATTTCTTCTTCTTGTTCTTCTTCACTTCTAGAGAGAGAATTATTTGGAGAGAATTTGGGTCCTTTGAAGAATGAGTTAATTGATTTATTTTAGGGGGCTATTAGGCTTATATAGGTGGTTTAATAACTAAGTAACCAACCTTCCTTAACCTCTAACTAATTACTAATTAACCCACAAACCCTTAACTTAAAAACTTAAACTTAAAAACTGCTCTCACTCACGAAACCCCCACCCACGGACCGTGGGTGGGTTCACGGTGTGTGTTGAACCTCCTTAGGTGCTTGTTAGAGGCTAAGAATTGCAGGCCAACTCAGTCCTTGACCCACGACCCCAACCCACGGGGCGTGGGTCCACCTACGGCCAGTAGATGGCATCCATATGTTCTACCAGTTTGACAGCTTTAGGGGCTACTTTGAGGTCCTCCTCAAGAACCCCTTGGGTGGTCCTTGGGGGGGTCGTACCTCGACGTTTATCCCCTAAAACCTTCATTCTAAGTACGAGAATCATTTTTGTGATTTTTAATCCTCATACCACACTCTAAAACTCTTATGAAAAGCTCTAGAACTCTCTAGTTCAACTTACTAGTTTCCGGGGCGTAATATCTCTATTCTACCCCAATTCTCCTTCCATCTTTATCCGTGCTTCTCATTCTTTCCTCATTTCTCTTTCTTTCTGCATCGACGATTGTCCTTCTTCTAGTTCAGATCAACACTCAATTTTGAGGATAGATCAAATACCCATTCTTTTACAACATAATGGAATTCGGAATTCACATAATAAAGTTGATGTACTGCTCGTAGAAAATACTACAAATTTTGAAGGTTTTGTAAAACAAATAGCAGATCATTTCAAAATTAATGGAAGTATTGACATGAGTTATCAAATTGAAAGGATTTTTGTAATTGAAAGTATCCAGTGATATGGCATACTGTTGTGGCAATTATTCAATGATGACATAATAGTATATGGCATATTGTTGACTGTTGTGGTATCATTCAGAAATAATTTGGAGAAAATGAGCAATTACTAAATGATATTATAGTAGTATATGACATACTAATGTGATATCATTCAAAAATAATCTGGAAAATTGAGAAATTACTATAACAGTGTCTATATACTATGTTGATATCATTAACATTCCTACTTCACACCCTACTCGTTAGTTAAATTATACTACAAGAGAATCTATATACTCTAATCGTATCATTAAGATTTTCTTCTCTATAAATTACTCGTTACTAAGTGATACCAATAGAGTATCTTATAGTGTATTGGTATCATTAAGGTTTTCTTCTGTATACACTACTCATTAGTATGTGATACTAAAGCGGTATCTACATACTTTATAGATATCATGAAGGTTTCTTCTTCATAAATTACTCAAAAAACTATGCTTCAAAAGTATTTTATAAGAAAAAACATTGTATGAGTGTCATTAAGCTTTTTGTTCGTAACTAACTTATTAAGTGTCTAAAATAGTATATCTCTATTGAATGGATATCATTAAGGTTTGTTGTTAATAACTAACTTAGTAAGTGATACTAAAATAGTATATAATATTGTATGAGTATCATTAAGCTTTTTATTCATAACTAATTTATTAAGTGATACTAAAATAGTATATTTCCACTGAATGGGTATCATGAAGGTTTGTTGTTAATAATTAATTTACTAAGTGATACTAAAATAGTATATAAATATTGTATGAGTATTATTAAGCTTTTTGTTCATAATTAATTTATTAAGTGATACTAAAATAGTATATAATTACTGAAAGAGTATCAGTAAGGTTTGTTCTTAATAACTAACTTAGTTAGTGATACTAAAAAAGTATATAAATACTGTATGAGTATCATTAAATTTTTTGTTCATAACTAATTTATTAAGTGATATTTAAATAGTATACAGAAAAGGGTCTAAAATATCCTCGAAGTATTGAAAATGGTACACAACTACTCCCCATCCACCTATTGGCTCCAAAATACCCTCCCCATCCACCTATTGGCTCACAAATACCCTCCTCATCCACCTTTGGGTCCAATTATAGCCATTTCATTAACGGACCACCATTTAAAATAATTAAATAATCCTTTTTATTACGTGGCGCTGAACCATTGGTTGCAATTTAATTATTTAATATAATTTTAAACTCACCCATTTTAAACTAAACCCGCCCCAATACTCATTAAACCCGTCCGACCCAATACAAAAAGAACCCAACTAATTAAAATAGGAATATGCGAAGAAGACATATGCAAAGCTTATCGATATGTTCAATGAATGAAGTTCCAGTACTGAAAAAATGGTAGAATTACTTGCCTATACAAACTAAAAAAAGGGTATTTCAAAGAAACTAAGTCCCAACAACAATATCACTTATCTTCTGAAGTAAAAAACGACCAATCATTCCAAAATAGAAGTACCAAAACTAAGGTAAACAGGATAGCAAAGCAAAAATGATATACACAGGAATTTCAAGTTGTTACTTGCCTTTTTCCCTTAGTCTTTGTTCAAGCTGTACACAGGAATTTCAAGATGTACACAGGAATTTCAAGGGTTATTTTAATTAGTTGGGTTCAATTTGTATTGGGTCGGGTGGGTTTAATAAGTATTGGGGCAAGTTTAGTTAAAAATGGGTGGGTAATGGGTGGGTTCAAAATTATATTAAGTAATTAAATTGCAACCAATGGTTGAGCCCACATAATTAAAAAGATTATTTAATTATTTTAAATGGTGCTTCATTAATGAAGTGGCTAAAATTGAACCCAAAGGTGGATGAGGGGGTATTTGTGAGCCAATAGGTGGATGGAAAGGGTATTTTGGAGCCAATAAGTGGATGAGGGGTAGTTGTGTACCATTTTCAATACTTCAAGGGTATTTTAGGCCCTTTTCCGAATAGTATATCTTTACTATATCGGTATCAGTAAGCTTTGTTATTCATAACTAATCTATTAACTAATACTAAAATAGTATATAAATAATGTATAGTATCATTAAGCTATTTGTTCATAACTAATTTATTAAGTCATACTGAAATAGTATATCTCTATTGAATGAGTATCATTAAGGTTTGTTGTTAATAACTAACTTAGTAAGTGATACTAAAATAGTATATAAATATTGCATGAATATCATTAAGCTTTTTGTCCATAACTAATTTATTAAGTGATACTAAAATAGTATATCTTTACTAAATGGGTATCATTAAGGTTTGTTGCTAATAACTAACTTAGTAAGTGATACTAAAATAGTATATAAATATTGTATGAGTATCATTAATCTTTTTGTTCATAACTAACTTATTAAGTGATACTTGTTGTAAAACTAAATGGATGCCATTTGAGGTCACCCCTTTGATTGTCATCACTTGCCATACTAAATGGATGCAACAAAAACAATGTCTGATCTCGTATAAATTTTACCTGTATCACCCCAACTGGTCCTCCCTTATCAGAGAGAGACAACATCAAAGGCCCCCATCCGCGTTTAACTTAAAGGAGTTATGTTTTGAGGCCACAAATGAGTGTATGCATAAGTTATGATTTAATGATTCTGGCCTAAAATGCAAAGTACTTGCACCTGGATTGTTGTTGTAAAGTAATTTTCAGCATAAATACAAAAGACATTAATTTTGAACATAAATTGTGTAGTTGAGAGGCCATCAAAAATATCTTCTACTTCTTTCATTTCAGATAGTCCATAAGGTGGCAGCAAGTATCATCTTCCTAATCTTTTTGATGGTGCTGTCAACTTTCTAGTGGCTCAAGCCTTCAAAAATTTCCACGATAGTGTTAGGCATTAACCTTCTGAGGCTAAAAAGGCTGAGGAACATGTTTCATAAGTCTAGTGCAGCCAGAAACAAATGACTATGAGTTTCTGCTGCTCCGTTGCACATGTGACATCTATTCTCAATCTGAATCTTCCTTCATGTACTAGATTGAATTCATGCAATGCTGTCCACCAATTCTTGTCGGAGACTAACAAATGACATCTGTATTAACTTTGATCAACTGATTATTAGGCTTCCCTAAGGCAACCACATCACTTTTTATTAGATGGTTCCTTAACTTCATAGCTTCTTCTTAGTGCTTACAACCTGTTGTTTATTAAAACAAAATTAGATTATACAACCTGCTTTGACATAGGATAGAAGTATTATTATACCTGAATTGTTGTGGCCTTAGTTGCTGCTAGCAATTGTTGGCTTGCAGCTACATTATCTACTGCTCACATATAGGAAGTGTTGATTTAAGGCCCTTAGGTGTTTAGATTCTGCTCTATAATAATGTGATTAATACAAATCTTATTTTGTAAGTTATTACATATTTAAGAGAAAAATTAGTTGGTCTAGATCTTGTCAACTGCTGCTTGATTAAAAAAAAAAAAGCATTCCCAGAGTGCTCTTCTCATCAAAGGTAAGTTTATGCTTTTCTACGTTTATTAATGAATTTGATTTTATGGTGCATCTTGTTTATTTACTCTTTTTAAATTATGGATTGTTGGTGGTGGTGTTACTAACTAATCAACCACTGAGGAGTGGTCAGGTGTAAGTTTTGTTTATCATCTTAGCTAGTTGCTGCCAGACTTTTTTCTGAAGGACTTTTTACTAAATATATGTTTTTCCAAGACTTACTGTTCTCTTAAACTTTATGTTAAGTAAGCTTTTATTTTTCCTTAAAAGTGTCCCTAGAGTCTTCTTAAATTTCTTTGTTGAAGTTTCCTGTCATACGTAAAACACATAAATATAGGAATTTTCCTCACAAGGAATGAGCTAAGCAACTACTAATAAAGAATTTGGTTTACTAATGAGATGATAGGTGTTAGAATTTGTAGTTCCTTATGGTAATAACCAAAGTAAACGGATAAGAATTAGATACAAAGGCCTAAAGAAAAGCAATCTACAAATATTAAAGAGTTAGGTGAGGTTAGTAAAGCAAGAAAATCTCCTGAAAGAAATAATTTTGAGATCCATAAATGATGCACCTGCCTATTGAGTTTTAACCACTGAATACCTGCGCCTAGAATCATCTGATCACGAGCTTCGGAAACTAAAATTTCTATTGTATAGCAGAAAAAGAGAGTCAAATAGGTCGGGAAGAAAGAGTCTGAGGTCGGGTCGTTGCTTAGGGACCTTAGCGTACGATCTGGGCTGTTTCCCTCTCGACTTTGGATCTTAGCACCCAAAAAGTCTGTCTGTACAAACGATCTAGGATCCTCATTTGTGCTATACACTTTAATTTGTTTAAAACTCTTCAATCGAAGTACTTCAAAGCAGATAATACTAGAAGTAAAAAGTAGCTCATGTGACTAAATGAATTCTGTTACCAGAGAAAAAGTTGTGCTTTGTTTCAGTCGTAATGTTTGTTTGTTATTTTTCCTCATTGAGAACTATAAACCATATTTTCTTCAGGATTAGATTATAAAGAAAGGTATGGAGTGGTTTAAATGGAATCTGATTCTTGCAAATTAACACTATTGAAATTTGGGCCAATTTTTTAAAGTTTTGAACTAAGTTGGACAAAGAATTTTGCTTGTTGTTTGAAATCACGACACAGATGCATGCACTTTCACTATAATTTTTGGTTACTATCAACATTTTATTACTGAAAGTGTTCTGTACAGCTCAAAGGAAAATACAAGCTCGTTCCTCAATTGGACATGCCGAGCCTACAAATAAAACCTCTTCATCTATCTGCTTTTTCTAATTAAATATAATGATAACCCTCTAGTTAGCACAGGGATCTATTTAGTTGAGCAGCACACTAGGATGCATGCATGTTGGCTCTCTTAGATGATCTTCTTCACTATACAAGCCTCTTTGATCAAATATTTTGTTGTTCCTTTCCAACCATATCTAATAGACTGCAGCCACAAGAGTGACTCTATATATTGTAGACATGTTCCCCTTGCCTTTCTCCCAGTTCATGCACCATTGAACCTCCCAAGTCCATCATCAGGGTGGTCTCACAATTCCTAGCCAAATCAAAAAAATTCTCCATACTCTCTTGGTTGCTGGATTTTCCAGGTTGGTGTCGCACTGTGGACACTCACGACTTACTTTCATACCTCAATGATCAATCAGTTTCTTGTATATAGTTTCACAATGTAGTGCTAGGAAAATAATGAAGAGTCATTTAGGAAATCCAACATTGTTACAGATCAATTTCCTCCAGGGTAGTTTAGGATATTCTCATAGTAGCTTATAATATGTTCTTTTGACAGTAAATGTGGTCATTTGAATCAGATCTACTTCACGCATCCCTATCTTCTCTATATACTGTTGTATCTTCTGTATAATCCAAGTAGCTTGTCAATGTTCCTTATGTTGGAAAACTATATTTGCACAGCGGAAGCATATCAGGTTCATACTGCTTACATGAATAATAGATAACCAATACCATTTATGCTGGAACACATAAAATTGCTGAAATTTAATTCAAGAATTACCTCTTGAAGCGTGAGCATCTCCTTCAAGCGAATCCACAAGTTAGACAGACCTTCAAGCGAATTCACACAATAGACAACAACTTTGCAGTCTTCTACAATGATCCCAAGTTCACATCCGAACTCTCTCAATACTTGGGTGGGCAGGTATCGAATAAAAAACTAATTTCGTCACTTTTCTAGGTTAGGAGACTCTCTATTTATAGAGATTTCTTCTCAATCCAAAAGGGAGAAGAAAACCCAGTTTTTCTTGAAAAAACAAGAAAAACCAACGTGATTTTTGAAAATAAGAAATCACACACTTGAAATAAGGCGGACAACATGAGCTTGAAAATAATGTTTCATCTTTTGAATTGAGAAGCACAACTTTTCGATTGGAGAATAATTCACCTCATTTGGTGTCATCGTTCTGCTCAAGTAGTAAAGAGATTTTTTATTTGCCTTCCCTATTCTCTTGATCTAACAGGGCTCCTACAGACCTTTCTTGTGCCACAATCTAGAGTATCAATCGCTTTCCAGGTGTAGGGGTTGCTAGAATGGGAGGTTTCGCTAGATACAGTTTGATACTTTTAAAGGCATCGCTACATGTTTGATCCCAATTAAAAGGAACGCCTTTATTTATGAGATGACCGAATGGTTGACATCTTCCCGCTAGATTTGAAGATGAACTTTCTCAAGCAGGCTAGCTTTAGTTGGAGACTTTTTAACGCATGAATATCTCGAGGCTCAGGTATCTTCGAAATTGCATGAACTTTGGCTTAATCAATTTCAATTCCTCGATGTCTCATAATGAAACTGAGGAATTTTCAAAAAGTAACTCCGTAGGCACATTTCAACGGATTCATCCTTAGTTGATATCTTTGGAGAAACTCAAACACCATTCTTAAGTCTTTCAAATGAACACCCTTTTTTCTCGACTTTACCACCAAGTCAACAAGATAACATTCAACATTTTTATAGAGAAAGTCATCAAATATATTTTGCATAGCCCATTTGATATGTGGCACCAATATTTTTAAAAACCAAATGACTTCACTTTGTAGAATAAATACCCTTAGGGCATCTCCAACCCAATCCTCTATTTTACTCTCCAAATATAGAGTTCTCTATTTTTTCAGACAATCAACTCCAACCCAATTCTCTATTTTACTCTCTAAAAATGAATTTTTTTCTCTCTCCTCAATATTATATTATTATTTATATTTCATTCTTATTTTCTTATTTCATAATATAAATCATTTCTTCTTTTTGCAAATAATCACTCTATAATCTTTACGTAATACAAATTTTTTTTTCAAATTCTTCATTAATATAAAATTATATTTTATTCTAAATTTCTAAATAACATAAATTGCAATACATATTATATATAATACATATTAA